>CM060957.1:53189716-53341000 GCA_030765055.1 Mantis religiosa
AAGATAAGATTATTAGTTGTGCTATATCGTGGAAGGTTTCGACAGAGAGTGTACCTGTACTGTGTAGTGGTTGCACTAGATGTTAAGTCACACCCTCAAGGTGTTGGCGTTAAATTAATTCCGAGTGGCGAAGACACGTTTATGATCACATATACTTGCATCAGCTCGGCGTACGTCGGAAGCCTCGTAAGGTTTATGTAGTTGACATGCCCACATTTGTAACCCTGTTAGGTCAATTACTGGTTGCTATAAAACATAACAGAATTGAATTTATGGGGTATGAGAAGACAGAACTCAGTATGTAGAACGGAAAATTCAACATACAGTATTCAAAAGGTACTTTTGCAGTCTCTTTGTTCTTCCTAAAAATGTCTTATTCCACAATGGAGCGTTTTAGCATCTGAATTGTTTATAATTCATATAGGATTATTTCATGTTGCGGTGATATCTATATCCTTCTTGGATATACTTTTATTATTAGAATAATTTTAAGCTTATGCTTAAAATTCATATGCATTCTCTACCGTTATACTTAAATAATTTTAACTATCTCTAGAGTAGTTATAACCCTTTGTAGAAGTACTTCCATTGTTGTAGTTATACATCAGATCATGAAATTGACAAGATAGACGTTTAGGAACTATGTGATGTATGCTAGACATAACATTGGACGCTTTTTACACGATATGGTGAGATGCAACTGAACAGGGATTGGGATTGGGATTTCATTATTTCAATTGGGATTCGGCACGAAGGCCACCATGCTGGGCCCATTGTTCCTATGCCCCTAAGTGGGGGCACCTCCGGGAGGAAGGATGAGGCGAAGGAGACAGAGGGCGGCTGACCCAAGGAGTAACGACAGTACAGAGGGCAGGGTCCCTACAGTTTACTTGGATAGAGACTTCCTCCGACAGGCCAGGAGAACGAACTCGCTCCCCTACAGCGAAACGGTACGAGCCCAGCAGCCGAGCCCTAATGATCCCAGGCAGGCAATCCGAGCCCCAAAAGGTCCCTGGCTGGCGATCACGAAATTGTCCCAGCAGAGGAGCTGAGGCCAACAACCGGCCAACCGGAGGAGGAAGTACTTTTCCTCAGAGCATATCATTCCTCCATGCACCACCGAAACACCCGCCGACATTTCTACCCTGAAAGAGACCACCAGATGAGAGATGATATGAAATGATAAATGGAGATGAAATGGAGGGACAGGAAATTTGAGGGATGTGATCAAACTACCCAGCATTCGCCTAGCGACCCTTGAAAATCCCTGAAAAGAACCCATGGTTCTGGTAGGTCGGCCATGGGAGTCGAACCCGGGCCACCCGAATGTGGGATTCAGACGAAACCGCCTGAGCCATCCCGCTCGGGAACTTAACAGGACAGCACTTCCCAATTAAAAGAAGTCCTGGACAATTATTTTCCGGGATTTTCCCTTATCCTGATAGACAAATGTCGGGTAACTCTAAGCTCCATGGACCCCGGACGCACTGAGCATCATTTCACCCATTTCATTCATCGTCCGATATGACTAAATGTTGGAGGACTTTAATTACCAAAAAAAAAAAAAAAAAAAAAAAAAAAAAAAAAAAAAAGAAGAAGAAGAAGATCTAAACGGCTGACGCCACAGAAATGTTGCTTATACATCACTTAACTAAGCTTATATATCACTTACCAGAAATCACTTCCGAATGAATAGGGTCTAACAGGACATACCCTCGAAATTTCAGATGGGTAAATATTACTTGCCATTAAACGTTTTCACTATATGATATTTTAATACATGATCTAGAGGATATTTGAAAAAAAGACATTTCGAAAAAATATCAATGTGTTGGAATATATTGCTTTTATTTGCTACAATTATATCCCGCTTTTAACTGCAATGGTCATATCGGTGGCCCTTCTCCTTTGGAACATATTGAAGGTGTTAACTCGCTTTCGTTGGGTTTTAATCATTAGCACTCTTATACTTCCAGACACTGGGTGAGATGAATTGTCTTGAGTAAAATATCCCCACCCCCACCGTCGGGAATCGAACCAGGGACCCCTAGCACAGCAGGCAGGTGCCCTACCAACTGAGCTATGGGGCTAGCTTAAGGATCTTTGTGTTAAATTTTGAAGGATTAAACCTACTCACAAGAAAGTATTCATCCGAGTTTTACCCCCCTCCCCCCTTTTATTTATTAAGCCTGAAACATTAACTACAAGTATTTATGCGAGTCTATACTTTGTGCAGGGGTTTGAATGTTTATCTTTAGTATTTAAATTTGGGTTCAAATTGGCCGGACTAAAACTGCTACCTACTGCTACCATGAAATTACGTCATTCCAAAGTTCAAATTGTCTTGCAACATTTTATGCACTTTTCTTTAAGTATATTCGTGGTGTAGGGTTTGTTTATGAACTTATCACTCAGATTCCTAATTGAGTTTACATATTTCAATGCCCCTTATTAAACTTTGCAAGGTTAAACTTACTTATTTCATCTGCAACTTTGATAAAATAAACAACTATGGTTTGTATATTGTACACAAGGGAAACTTATAACTTACTTTTGAACGCTTCCGTAATGATGCTTTCCTTGGCATGAACCAATATATTTTCAAGAATTAAAATGATACTTAACTACAACTAAAAGTAAATACAGATTTGGAAACTATACAAATCTAACAGACATCAAATCATAGAATATAACGACAAACCCCACACAAATAAGCATACAAACAGTAATAGGTATTAGATAGAGTTAATAAATATTAAGCAAACTACAGAATTTAGATTCAAGTTTAAATGAGGATCTGCTGATCTGGTGATTACTAAAACGTGGAAATAATATTAACATATTTTTCACCTTAGTAATAATCATTTGCTCAAATTCACACGTTACTAAGAAAATTTAAGTTAACAGTTTATACGTAGTAAATTATGAGACGTTTATCGATTATATTTCAAAAGCTATTGTTAATATCCATGAAGTTTTACCAGTACACAGACGCTATATGCAACAAAATGTATGAAACAGCAGAACTTCGCTTTCAAGGTCCGTAGAGATAGTTTATCAGGAAGAAGAGTTTTATAAGAATTGGCTATAGAATCTGTGTGTAATCGGAATACAGGCATGTTCAACTGCAATCGGATGAGAGGACAGTGGGTGTACCTCTTTCCACCCGCTGTAGCATTTCATTGAAGATACAAGTCTACTTTAGTATATGTAATACAACTTACTGGGATACAGACACTTTTTACGTCGCATATCTGTTAGTGTCTTTTCTGCTGGATCTTATTTTGGAACGGCCCGCCTCGGTAGCGTAAGTGGTAGCGTGTCTGCCTCACGTTCAAGAGGTCCAGAGGTCGAATCTCGGTTAGGGTGAGTCACCTGGATAAGGTTTTTCCGGGGTGTTCCCTTATCCTGATAGACGAATATCCGGTAACTCTAAGCTCCATGGACCCTGGACTCATTTGAGCACCACTTCACCCATTTTCATTCATCTTCCGATATGACTTATGGTTGGAGGACGTAAATTACAAAAAAGTTTAAAAATAATAATACTTTTTGCAATATAGC
This sequence comes from Mantis religiosa, assembly GCA_030765055.1. NCBI lineage: Eukaryota > Metazoa > Arthropoda > Insecta > Mantodea > Mantidae > Mantis > Mantis religiosa. The sequence goes on from CM060957.1 coordinate 53,193,281, forward strand.
TTCAATCACAAGTTAAATGAATATATAAGTATAAACATACAAACCTAAATAAGCAATATCAACATTTACATTCACAACCTTTGAAATGTCTTTTAATAATTTATTGAGGCTTCAAATTCTTTATTTTGCACAAATCAAGCTGGGCTTTGTGTTAAAATTGTTCCACTTTCCCTGATCGCTGAAATTAATATTTGGGCATCTTTGAACATGTCAATACAAGGCCACTGCGACTTAACTTTGGGAATGACATCGCAAATTCAACGACATGTAGCAGGCTAACCTATACGTTGGACCTTTCCCCTTGCTTAAGGCGGGGGGGGGGGGGGGGGGGGCTGTGTTGATCCGAAGTTCACTAACTCGCCCAAGTTACGTTTGGACCTACCTGTGATAAATGGGTAGAATATGTAATGTGAATGTTGAAGCAACAATATATTTCCAAACTGTAGCTAAGCAATGGATTGTTTTGTACGTTCTGGTGATTGTTTCTTCTTTAAGTGAAAATTTGGGGGCTAAATAAGATGTTTTGTGAACTTGTTTTAGTCGATGGAGAATTGTGTGATCTACAAATGCTTACATATTGAATGTTATTTTCATTTCAATAAAATGCAGTGTCAAGACAAGAACATTTGTGACACCTGCCCTTTACGTTTAATCGAGCAGCTGATCTCGAGTGCTGCCAAAACAAAAAGTATATAAGCATACATAAATGTCATTCGCAAAACATGTTATTTTGCACTCAGAACGTTCACAAAACAACGCTACAACTTATATTTATAATTTTAAACGTGATAATCAGAATTTTAAGTGTGCAGAATTGAGGATTACGATTACCATGGAGGGGATTCCGCACTGCGACCAGTTTTGATCTATTATGTGATCCACATAATGCTGAACCACTTAAATAGGTCATAACTTTCGATTCAATTATAAGACACACGTGCAACTTTGGGAGAATATAATACACAATTGGGAGATTACATTCCACTATTTACATCTCAGAGAGAATATTGTAAGTGTCCTCCACCAGCATCTGTTCATGTTTGCACTCGTCTCACCATAGTCTCTGAAGTTTTGCGGAGATGATATCGAATTGAGAGAAAGATATTTACAGCAAGATAGAGCAACGTACCGTACATCTAATGACGCCATGGAATTTGTAACCAGTTTCTTTGATAATCGAGTAATTTCAAAAGGGCTGTGGCCCTCCAGATCCTCTGACCTAACCTCAGGGGATTTGTCCGCGTATCTAAGAATACAGTGTACAAGAATAGGCCACGGCCAATTGAGGTTCTCAAGGAATTCATCGAAGCGAAGTGAGTAACATTGGCGAGGATACTCTGTAAAATTTCAGAGAATATGGTGAGACGAGTGCAAACATGTATAGATGCTGCTGGAGGACAATTTCAACATATTCTCTGGTTCAGGTTTATATGGATCGCATTATGTTATACCTACTGATTGCCCAGGACAAGAAGGCAAGCTAGAGGAATGTGCAACGTAATCACTTTTGGTGTCTCCTCGGGGTGTATGCTCGCCTTCCCGGTATGACAAAGATGGAAGGTGGATGGAAGGCTCGTTTAAAGTACACAAGTGTTGTCACATAGCTCACCTATACATAATACCTATCGTTGCAACAAACATTAGACCTGGCAGCATGGCTGACGCATATGCACTCATTCACTCATTTCCTAGTAAACAGATCCGCTACCGGAGCATTTCAAGAGTTCAAGCTCATCTGCAGTTCATACCCCCTAGCTTTATTATCATGGGCATACATTAAGGCCCCAGGTGCAGCATCCCCGGAAGGAAGAGTGAGGCGGGAGAAGACAGAGGGCGGCGACGACAGTGTAGAGGGGGTTTCGAAACTATACTTCGATGGAAACCTCCCTCCGTAAGCCAGGACAACATTTTCCCCTACTATGGTTCGAGAGCAGTTCCAGTAGCCAGTTCGGAGACCGGCGACCGACCTACCATGCACCGCCGAGACTCCTGCCAACAGATAAGAAATAATGTGAAATGATAATGGAGATGAAATGGAGGGACAGGAAATTCCCTGCACGTTGTAGATAAAAAGGCCACGGCAGATTATTGACACTTAACTATGAACCGTGGTAAGTGAGCGCCTTTCGTAAATAAACAGGTTCACCAATCAAGAAATTTGTAGGAATTAACCTATCTTCATTTCTCAAACAATTTTACCTGCTACAAATTTATAGGAACGTCCCTCTAAAATGGCCAAACCGATCGTTAAGAAACTTAGTACATAACGTACTTAAAAAGTGGAATGCCTCAGGTGGCTTTGTCTGTGGCATTCGGCAGGTCCGTGTTCGATTCCATGGCAGCCTTGGCCTTCGGGGTAACCTCACCCCACCACGTGAAGACCGGACCCATTTCTCAGGTGGAGGCACCCAGAGGGCGGTGTCCATTACCTCCAATGGTCCCCTTAGGGGAGGGGCTCCGTCCTCTTCAGCTGCCGTGGTGTGGGCGCTGAAGATCCCTAGCACTCGTGGTACCTCTGACGTTAATAGAGGAACCTCGGGCCGAACATTCGCGCCCCTCCCTGATAGGGAATTGTTCGGATTGGGTTAGACTCGGGGTGGCAGTGGTTCCCGCTACCCGTTGGAGATCGGGTACGTCTCCGGACGGGGTTGAGGGAAGCCATATATTCCCGCGTACTAGCCAGCATAGCTAGTAGAAGGTGTGCTAGATCACCAGGTGGCCCCACCGAGGTAAAATCGGTAGCCTTCCCTTTTGGGGTTGGCGCGCGTAAGTGGCGTATCCATTTCCATTAAGTCTTGTGTTTTCGGACCAGATGGGGGGGGGGGCTTGTTAGTCTCTCCTATGGAAAGCCCCACGGAGTCGTCGGGCGCCCTTTTGGGACAGCTCGGTAACTCCCTGTTCGAAGGATGCTCGGGCCCTTGGTCCTACGCGTCCAGAACTAATGGGAGTAGAACCTCTGGCATAACCTCCTATGGTAGGGTGATAGTGAAAATTACGGTGAGGCGAGAGGATCTACCAGCTTATACCGTGGACTCCCAACCACGTTGGGCATAGGGGACACTTCACATGAGCTAGACAGAGGTGAGGGCCTGGAGAGAGACGACTCAAAATCGCCACCCCAGAGCTAGGAATCAAACTCGAGGCCCTTAGCACGGGAGCCGCGAACGAAACCACTGAGCTACCCTGGCACCCAATTCAAGTTAATAATAATTTTTATTTTTATTATTATGACGATGGACCGATAAACATATTTAACCAGCCAACCAATACCATGGCTGTACAGTCCTAAGCCTTTACAAAGGAAAAGAGAAAATATCATCTTGGAATTTTGACTTTAATTATACTAATTGTGACTTTATAGGAATTCACTTAAAATCTAATTTTGTGGAAATTCGATGAATAAATTCTATTAACCTTTGTAGTAATTCTCATTCCACACATTTTAGCTGAGGTATTTTGTATCACATATTATCCATCAAAATAAAGTAACAGAAAAAGTTCGCTTACAGCATGTTATTATTATTATCATTATCACCATCATCTAATTAAAACAAATAATTATATGAATAAAAGAAATCCTTTCTTCCCATATGAATTCGAAACGTCGAAATATCTCTAGGGCATTTTTGTTAATACAGATATTAATGAACTGTATATTACTTTGATACAGTAATTCAATAATAAACATGCAGATTACTATATTTAATTACAAGCTTATTTAGACCAGGATTTTAGCTTCACTTTGATTGTGCCATTTGCTGATTTATTGTGAATATTTTCCAATATTATAAACTCTGTAAGCGAGTGCAGTATTGTAGGGTCTATAGAGCCTTATAATTTAGAAGCACTATCTTAAACAGTCACCGATCAGGATGTTGAGGGTCTCGGATTTCATTCCCGTCGTTACAGCTAATTTAACCTAGGGTTTTTCGTGGTTTTCCTGGTCGGAAGGCAAAAGTTGTGTAAGTTTCCCATCTACAACCATTTCATTTTCATAATTTCCCTTTCAGTTCTTTTCCCTGGAACTGTTAAAGTTTTCCACTCCTCTCTGAGGCCTGCTCGCTTCCTTCACTTCAGTCTTCCTTCAAAATGGATTTATCGAGATGCGATGCCATACTGTTGTGTAACGCATAACCCATATCTTGAACAGTCATCATCATCATCATCATCATCATCAGCATCATCATCATCATCTTCAAGGGTTGGGCCTGGTGACCCGTTCCGTTATCTTCAAGAGCCTACTGATCCTTCCAGCGTAGAGCTGGGCGTCCCACATCTCTGTTTCCCTTCGCCATAAAACCTAAAGCTCTTCTTGGAAGTCGTTCCGCGTCCAACCTTAAAATACGACTTTTCCATTCACTTTTGTTCTTTATTATTTTACTGTTTAAATTAAAAATTCCAAGCTCTTCTATTATTTTTTTTTTCTTTTCGTTTCTTACGTGGTCTATTCTCTTATAACCTGCCACGCTTCTCAAAAATCTTATCTCTGCCGATTCTAACTGTCTGCCTTGGTTCTTTGCCATTGTCCATATTTCGGAACCGTATGTTAACGTTGGGACTGTCATTATCTTATAAAATTTCATCTGTGTTTCCTTTCGTGTTTTCCTGTTCAGCTTTCTAATTATAGTCCCACACATTTGATTGAATCTGTTTAATTTCACCTCCATATCATTATTGTTATTTGCTAGTGCTACTGTGTAGCCTAGATGGTGAAAACTATCAACCAGTTTTCTTATTTTATTGTTTATAACTATTTTTTCATTTATGTTGCTCTTTCCTCTAAAAGCCATTACTTTAGTTTTGTGTTCTGAGATTGAAAGGTTATATGTTTCCGCTAAGTTGTTTAAACTATATACTGCTCTTTGCATGTCATCTTCTGAATGGGATATTATCACTTGATATTCAGCAAATAATACTGTATTTCAAAGTATGTTTCCATTCCGTACATTTTGTACCATATTATCAATATAGATATTAAATAGTATAGCCGATAGGGGGCATCCTTGTCGTACTCCTTTATTTATGTCGAGTGCTTCTGTTTTCCTTCCATTCTTTAGTAATGCTATTGTAGTGTTTTTATACATACGTTGTACAGTCTATTGAATGTGCTGGTATATGTTTTCCACAATTTTCCATCGCTATCCAAAGTTTATCCCTTAAAACCTAATCGAAGGCTTTAACACAGGTAGTCAACAAAAGGCATAAATATATCGACATTAAATTCTTTGTGTTTTTCAATTAGTTGTTGAATTGTAGATATACTATCTGTGCATGATCTTACATTTCTAAATACGTTTTAAACCTCTCTTGAAGAGTATTTTGTTTAAATGAGTTGCGCCAAGCGTAGATAGACAAATCAACACAATGGGTCATGTGTTGCTGTCCATTGACCGAAGAACTGTAACATGTGGAAAGGAACTTTGTTCCATAAATAGGCACAGGAAACAGGACCAAGTATGTTGAGGTATCGAATTCGCCATTCCGTTCCTTCACATTCTTGCGCCAGTCAAAGCCACCTGAGAACCTGCGTGCCTGTTTCCTTCTCGATTTTTCTTCTACCTTGCCTCTCCTCACGTGGAGGGGTAGAATTAAACACCAATGCCGGCAGTGAACATACTCTCTGCTGCCGACAGTCACGCTTCGGGTTAACCTCTTGCGCTTAGCCATACTGCTTCTTCTTCTTCTTCTTCTTCTTCTTCTTCTTCTTCTTCTTCTTCTTCTTCTTCTTCTACTGCATCTTCTTCTTAAGAAGGAAGGACTCCCTCAGGAGTTCTAGTCACTTACGGAAAAAAAACGCTGAGGGATATGATAAACACAAAGAAAATCAATGCTACTGTCTCTATCTAACCTTGATTACATACTACATAGACAACACTATAAATAAATTGCAGAATATTTCAAATGAACCTTTTGTAACAGATGGGGGCACATAGTTGTTGAAGCTAGACTATTCTCAGAAGAAGTAGAACCACATTCAAGAGCACAAAGTAATTTCCGAGTTTCCGATGAAGTATTGAAACCGAACATGAAATCCTCTCATTGATAGTGGTAGAAAGTAAACGTTTAATGTAGTAGATCAGGTTAGCATTAATACCTACGAGTATATTCCGTTGATGCCACGGCTACTAAAGAACCCATTAAACAGCCCATGATAAAGCTTGCATGCCCTTCTCCCCACACACTCATTTTTGCAACTATTCTTCAAAGCTGAGGAAAATGTGCAAACTAGAAAAACAAACTAATAGTTTGACACAAAAGGAGCTTCAGTGCACGAGACATTTTCTCGTAGATTTGTTTTGTAACAAATACATTCAGTAAGAAAGCAGATGTTTTTGCATATTCTGGAATAAGAGAAGCCCTTGAAGTCACCCTACAACTCACCCCACTTGCAGGAAATTGATGAGAAGGGGCATGGAGTTCACCGACGACATACATCAACATGGACTTGTGAAAAAAAACCAACTCTGACACTTCTTCACGATCCTTCTCCCGCAATGAATTCCGACAAATTCCCTCCCATTCTTCTTTTGCAACACTCAAAAGCTAAGGTTTCAACAAGAACTACTTCTCTAAATTACTTTTGTTCACGCTGGAAGTCAACATTCTTTCTACATTTTCCTATAACAATTTTTAAAATATTCCATGCCAAAATAACTTCTCTACCTCTTTACCCCTTACAAAAAGCTGAATTTTGCACTACCACCTCTCTAATTTTCTGGTTTATAATACCGCGCAGGCCGAAGAAGAAAGGTCGATATGGTAAATTACGAGTTTGTATTTATTTAACGGTGTAAAAGAGTATTTTTTAGAATAAAATGCAATAGAATGAATACAAAAACTGATGTCTCACAGTTGTTACTCAGTAAATATTAATTGAATAACTGCTTGTATATTTAAGTGTTCCATCACTGGCTCTTAAATAGCAGAGTAAATAAATGAAATAGTAAGACAATCATGTAGTCTTACCTTATACAGAGTTCGTCAAGGGTTTAGATTAGGAAACACCCACAATTTGAACTGAAGACTACAAAGTTAATAACAAACAAAGTTTAATGAGCAGAAATGGTGAAACCACAAGTTATTTGCCCTAGGAAGCACCATTGTTGCAGTGACCTTGACAAGACGAGATCGGAATAAAGCCATTTAAGAAAGCAATACACAGTATGACAAGTACTGGACTGTGTTTCCACGTAATAATAGCATGAAAACAGATCACACGGACAGCACTACACAGAATTGACTCTGGCATCTCTGTTGCTCTCTCTTTTCCGCCATAAATTACATATGTAGTCCTCTATATCGAACCCGGACCACTTTGATGAGAGGTGAGCGGTCTAACCATACTCCACCACCGACCTGTGCAGTAACGAAAATAAATAAAAATAGATATTCATTTATATTTTTGACATTTGCTTATTTCCTTTTAACTTCTGTGGTAGTGCCAAATGCCAAAGGTCCTTTACTTCGTGTAGCAATATCAACTGGCAAAGGACTCGCGGACTAGATTCAAGCGCGCTAAGAGTTCATCATATAGTTACATAGTGCCCTTTCTTAGATGTGAACGTCTTCAGTGTGATGTTCCCGGTGATCTTATGGTAGCCTTGAGTGGTCCGACTCCCAGAATGTAGTAGAACTTATGAAAGTGATTAATTTGTATAATTTTATACAATCTATGCTACGATTGTTTCAAGTAATGGCAATTTAAAGTTTATTCAAATCGCAGGATGACATTATTGTTAATGCAACTGTAATAAAAATCAATTAGGGCGAAATATGAACTACGCTACTGAATTAAGCTGACTTGCAGCTTCAAGAACCTATAAACTGCAAACAGAATTATGTTAACTTCATAAATGTCAAGAAACAGATACCGTGGAGCCATCTCGCCGAGTTAGCTGCAGTATAAACAATATTTTGAGTGTTACATTTCTGACACCTAACAGGAGTATAATGATACCTCACAAACCTCTTCCACTAAAACCCAATAACCGTACCTGTACAGTCGGTATAAAAATTCCAACCTGCAGTTAAACACTACTAAGGCTGGATACGTAATAAAATAGACCCAGGCCTGTACATAGCCTGCCAGTCCTGGGCACCCGACAGTCCAGCAGTTACTGCGTATTGTGGAGACCGCTGCCCTGGTCTTACAGGAAGGCGCCTTCATGTCTGCAGTTTCGTTGGATGTCGAGAAGGCCTTCTCTACGAGATGGCATGCCGGGCTCCTATACAGACCTGGATCTCCCAACACAGATGATCAACAACGTACACAGCTTCCTACAACAAAGTCACTGCCGCGGAGAAAACACCAACACTAAGACCAGTGAGAGGTGGAGTCCCCGAAGGCTCTGTACTATCCCGCAACTTATTCAATGTCTTTATGGCAGACTTCCCTACACAGCCACGAGTCGAAATGGCACAATACGCTGACGACGTGCTTCTGTTCTGCAAAGACAAACATATCATAAGAGCCTTCAACCGCTTACAAAGGCACCTCCGCCTCACACAACAGTGGTGTCGGCGTTGGCGGATGTCCCATAACCCGGACAAAAGCCACGCCATACTTTTTACAAATCGCCACATCCCCGCAGACTGCCCCAACTTCAGCTTCCGAGGTCGAAGGATAGAGTGGACTAACTCTGTCCAGCACCTAGGAGTCAAGTTGGACAGATGTCTAACTTTTCGCCAGCACATCAGGGAGCTATCGGCGAGGGTGCAGGCAGCAATTGCTTCCCTGTATCCAATGCTGGGGTCGACCCCGATTCCGGTTGTCATGAAGTTATACCTCTTCCGAGCGCTGGTATTTCCGATGATGCTATATGCCTGCAAGATCTGGAGTATGACTGGAGATAGCTTGGCTTCAACATGCACAGAATAGAGGACTACGGTCTATATATTCTGTGGGTCGTTATTTTCCTCTCAGGTTGATACATGAGGCCTCCGATCTTCCATACGTGGAGGATGAAATTAGTCGTCGGGCTTCAAAGTTGTACGCTACTTTACGCAGACATAGAAATGAAATGAAATGTGTAGCGTTTAATGCCCGCTTTTACTACATACGGCACCGCAGGATATGACACTGATGATAAATGAGATGAAGATGGAGCACCGGTGGAATGAGATGGCGGGGGAAACCGGAGATCCCGGAGAAAATACGCCCCAGCGCCGTGTTGTCCACCACACATCTCACTATGCGGTCGCCTGGGATCGGGCCCGGGCCACGTTGGTAAGAGCCAAGCGGTCTAACCACTGAGCCACGGCGCGGCCCCCAGACATAGAACTGCCCTTGTTAGATCATTGGGCGTTTATGACCCCACTAGCCGCCGTTTCCAGCTGTTCCAGGTACCCCGCATGGCTTGCGGGCACCCGAGATATCCCAGGAGCTAATCCTAACAGCAGCTAAAGCTCAGCTCCACATAATGTTCTAAGCTGTTTGGCCTCAAAATTTTCCAACCAAATACAAACTTTAAAATTAAAACACCAGGGTGCCAGGTGCTGCATCCATTCCCCACAATCTGAAGATACAAAATTGTAACCTCAAAAATAAATTTCCACCTCAAAACCCACAACACATCCTACAAAATCCCTAAAATAGAAACCTTGCCTGCGGTAAAATCCTTAACGGGTGGGTGCGCACCAAAAACCTTCTGGCTTTATACAGCCAGCCAGCACCGCGGTCGGTTGGTCGGTATAGCCTGCCAGCTCTTCGGCCAGTCGTTTTTGTTATTTTGGGAATAAACTCCATGCATCATTTCGCTAAGCAAATATTAAATCATTTATTGATACCTATATAAATAAAAAAAATCGAAATTTTAAAAACACTTTGATGGCATTCTCCCTCTCAAACAGATGTTTTAAGAATTAAAATAGCATCTATGAGGTTACTTCAAATGAAGAGCACAAGGAAAACTCAAGATGTGTAGCAAATCCCAATTTCAGCCATCTCCATGCTAAAGACGAGATTAATTTCCCTTCAAAGCATACCGACTGAACTTCAGGCAAATTCGAATAAACTTAAGTGAGATAGTTTCGCTGTAACTTACAGGGTAAAACAGCAAGAGTAAACTGCAACTTACATGCTAGTTGCTAGTTACACACTTTGATCGTTCATTTAGATAAAATGAAGCATAAGTTTCCACTCAGAGGTTTCAAATCAACTTTACATGCATTAAACTTTTAACATATGCTTATAATTTAATGTGCATTCAAAGATGAAATGAGAAATAAAGAAAACTAGAGCACGTTTATCATTGTATTCAGGCGAAAGGTTAAAAAATAATTATACTAGCTTCCTTAGCAACTATTTGAAAATGTTTATGTAACATTAGAAGCCCTTACTAAACAGCGTATAGGCATATTTTACATACCACTAACCGGAGCGCTTCATTTAAAGGAACCTCACCTGTAACAGAAAGAAAAAGAAATGTCAGTTTACAGTTAAGCTTAATATTAAGTACATAACATAGTTATTTACACGTTTACAGTTTAGGAAAAAACAAAACACGAATATGTGCACGCGCGTTCAGATTTCGTAAAGAGTAGAACTAACTGAAAGATTATGTTGGACAGGGAATGTCATAAACTCGTTAGATTAAGGATTTTCAATTAAATTCCCATACGCAACACTACCCCTTACATGGAAAATATTTCATTAGCTTTCACTATATAAAACATGACCAACTATTTTAGTTAAACCTCCCTGTGTTTCAGACCGCGCCGTGGCTCAGTGGTTAGACCGCTTGGCTCTCACCAAGGCGGCCCGGATTCGGTCCCAGGTGACCACAAAGTGAGATTTGTGGTGGACAACACGGCGCTGGGGCGCGTTTTCTCGGGGATCTCCGGTTTCCCCCGCCATCTCTTTCCACCGGTGCTCCTTCTTCATCTCATGTACCATCAGTGACATCGCCTGTGGTGCCGTATGTAGTAAAAGCGGGCGTTAAACACTACACATTTCATTTTCCGTGTTTTTCAGGGATCGCATGCTGAATAAAAGTATTGTCACGCGACGGCGGATGCCTGCTGTCTTTAAACTTTTCAGGAGAAACACAAAGCTTATGAAACGATAGAGCCAGACTGAAAAATTCAATACCATAGACGTGATTTGAATCACGGATCTTCTGGTCTTCGTGCAGCCGCTCTAATCCATTGAGCTACTATGGCCCATGGGCCAGCAACGATATTAAATTGTCCAACTGGCTCATACTTACGGCAGAGTAAGTTAGAATCAAGGTCTCCTCTGTTTATGAGAACTCCTATGACCGATTTCACCAACAGATGTTAAACTCCACGTTAACAAATGTAACGTAACAATTGTCACAGTTCTAACACTAATGTTAAATTTCCTGCATTTCACCAACCTGTTTTCTTAGAATGTTAACAAACCTGTGTTAACGCCAAGAAACTTCTATATCTCAGGTATAGAAGGCTATGGATGAGTCGTGTTATTTTCTGAACGTACTGCGATGCGCTTTTGTTTATATTTTCGTCTGCACAAGTCAAAGATTGCACAAGCTGAAAAATGGCGGACGAACAAAATGATAAATAAAGCCGTGAGACAAATTTCTCATCGATGGAGAAAGAATTGTCAATTGAACTGGTGAAGAAGTGTAAGGTTATCGTGGAAAATAAGAGGACGGATGTGTTGAATGTAAAAGAGAAAAATGTCACGGGGAAAATACTGGAAACGAATTTAATTCAAATGCATGTGTCACTACTACAAGTACTATACAACTTCGTCAGTATTACGCAAATTTAAAACGAGGTGCGAAGAACAAGTGACTTAAACGTTTCAAGACGGGAGGTGAACAATGTATTATCTACATAATTCAGTGAATTATAAAATCGCAAGGTTATTAAAACTTGAAGCAAAGGCGAGATCGGCATATTCCTTTCGATGCATGTTCTAACTCAGTATTACATAAATTTAAAACGAGGAGCGAAGAAGGGCAAATTATTGAACGATTCAAAAAAGGAGGTGGATAACGTATTATCCACATAATTCATTGAACTATAAAATCGCAAGGTTATAAATACTTGAAGCAAAGGCGAGATCGCCATATTACTTTCGATGCATGTTCTAACCTCTCTTGTACTTCCGCAGTAACCTTCATAGCAACATGTTTCGACAGTCTATACCTCCGTAAAACAATTTTCTTCGGATAGCTCCTCAAAATCATTTCTTCTCATAGGCCGTACTCTTATTACGAATGTCATTTAGACAGTCTTAAATACAGCAAATCGACATTAACAGGTGAGTTTATGCTCGCCATTTTGACTATTTACAATTGTTAAGGACTTAACATCAGAAACTTGGGGTGTTAGTTTAACAAGAGATTTAACATGAGTGTTACGTTAACACTTGTTGGTGAAATGCATTTTTTGTTTTAACAATTGCTAAATTGGTGTTAAGTATTAATATCTGTTGGTGAAATCAGGTAATAGTGGTTTACCGGGAAAAACACGAGTCAGTTGGAGAATTTAATGTTATGCTGTCATGTTGGCCATAGCAGCTTAATGGTTTAGAGCGACTGGATGGAGACCAGAATATCCGTGGTTCAAATCCCGGCTATGGCATTGAATTTTTCATTCTGGCTCTACCCTTTCATTGTGCATCCTACACACGCCTAGTTTGAAGGAACAATTAATTTCTACAAAGCATATTGCTGAAAAAATGTAGCTATTATTAAGAAATATTATTTATACCTTGAAAATATTTTGTAACTTCATGGTTTTCATAATATTTGTTGTTATTCTTTAAAATGTCCGACATTTAACTGTAAGGTGTTATACAATATCGTAAATCACTTTTCTTTTCACTGCATAGCTTCAATAATAACATATAAGCTTTGATAAAGGAATAATCATTCTATTCCGTGCATGCTGCTGCTACTCAAATATTACTGTGATTAATAAGAGCTATATCGTCCTTTATTTTAATGCTATAGTGCAGAGGAAGACAGCTTCGAGAGTTGTAACGTATTTAAGCCGGGAGCGAGGCGTGCAGTGCGTGTGACGTCAGGCAAGAGTCGTGTAGTACCAAGTTGCCTATACAAATGGCGCTGTGAGTACAGAATCCAAGGGTTCAGTCATGTGCAGTACACTCGATGACAACAATGTAGCTGCCACGTAACAAATGGAACTGTTAAATTTACAACTGAAGGACAAATATACACACAAGAAAGACTTGGCTGATTTTTACAAGAATGTTCCCCAAAACAGATTTCCGAGGTTGTATTCACTTGTCGCAGGGACATTGTGTACGTTTGGCAGCACACACGTGTGCGAACTTTTTTTCTGTTATGAAATTAGCTAAGTCCAAACCTCGTATCTTGACGGTTCATAAAGCCTTCGATTACAAATTTCCCAGACATTACGCCCTGACATTAATAAAAAAGTTAAATAAAAACAAAACAGAGAGTATCGGGAAATGTCCACGTAATTCTGTTCTGAGTATGCCTGTTCCAATTTTATTTTACTTTGTTTACTTTGTAACTTGCGAGATCTTCAGATAAACTACAAGTTGAAGTTGTATATATATTCTCATAGGACAGAGCCAACATGTAATTGTTTATAAACTGTGACCAATTGTGTAATTAAAACCGTCAGCGTTAATATTACAACGCCCAATATGTAAGCTGTATTAATTACCGATACGTTTCCTCTCTTTCCTGCGCTGTCGGAACCCAAAAACATCAAACTATTTCCTTCTTCTCTCGCAGCAGAAGTCAGCGCGGTGACGTCACACGGTAACCGCCTTTCATTCGGGAACATATTTGGCGGTTAGAGCTTATGAAGCTGACGTCACACCCAATGTATCTGTCTTCCCTTGCTATAGTATATAAGGATTATAATATCTTCAGATCCCTTATGCAGTGTTCTAACGAGTTGAGCAAATTATGCTATTCAATTTTAAAACTGTTCTACAAAGAAAGAAATGCTGATTAGGAGCTAAGTATTGCGAATGTTATAGGCCAAGATACGCAACTACTAATGGCTAGTACGGCAACTAAATAATACGGAATATTCTAAATGTTAAAATACAGAAGATCTAGTACATTAAAAATAAATCTTCATTGTGCAATAATTACTCATTAGTATCCTATTTTCTTGCCCCTTTATGCCAGAACACATTTCAACACTGTTCACTGCTAACGAGATCTCTCTCAATCTGTCCCCACTAAACAGAAGACAGTCACATTTCCACTATTGGGCTTGACGGTTTGGCTTCATGCGCAGAGTTCCCAAACTAACGCAATTTTCTTGTTCCGCTTTACAGTTTGATGACATGCTGAGCTGCGAGCGAGAAACTCAACAAAGACTTCCTGTCCTCGCTGGGGCAAATATATACAAACTCCACCACAGTTTACAAATGTCCGTCAAAAGCACCGAAAACCTCTGTGGTGGAAATGAATGGCGAAATCAGTTCGTTTGTGTTTTCAAACCCATCTCTAGTGCTGCTCCTTTGTTCTTTGTGGCATCTACTTTAACTGATTTCCTGAAAATTCCACACTCTTTTTTTCTCTTTGCCATTACCACTAAGATATTTACTTTACACAAAGCTAAAATGTGACTATCTAATGAATGTGCACAATACTTTTTTGTCATTCTTTTATACTATTATTTGGCAAAAATGGGGTAACACATGATACAGGTTTGGACTATGCTTCTTTTAACATCGCAGTCAAAACACCTGAAGCAATAAGAATTATATTATTAATTTACAAAAATATACAGTTGAAATTCTTTTAACTGCATGGTTCAAATTTCGCCTCGCTGCACCCTCAAATGGTAATATAATTTGACTTTTTAATATTAATTTATGGAGAAGTAAGAGGAACGAATACATTCTAGCCATTATGGAATTTTTTTCTGTAATTTTCGTCCTCCAACGTTAAGTCATATCGGACGATGAATGGAATGGGTGAAATGATGCTCAAATGAGCCCAGGGTACATAGAGCTTAGAGTTACCTGAAATTCGTCTTTCAGAATAAGGGAAAACCCCGGAAAAACCTTATCCAGGTAACTCACCCTGACCGAGATTCGAACTCGGGACCTCTTGAACGTGAGGCAGACATGCTACCGAGATGGGCGTAACCACTATGGATTAACAGCGTCCGTTCACTAGCACGTCAAGCACTGACTGACTGACTCAATTCACTCACTGCAGCCCTTTTTATAGGAATATCACCGTCTTCTAGAAGTCTCTGGTTTCAGTGAATTACCGCGAAAGTTCCAGTGGACAGGGGAAGGGGAAAGAAGCGGCCAGCGACAAGTGACATTTCCCCAATCACCCCTCAGTTAGTGACTGAGATTAATGGGAGGCGTGGCTCGGCCGCCTCTGGTCCCTTCCCAGCTGTTGCCGGTCGTGCCTTCCGCTAATTGGGTGACAATATTTTGGTCATTTATAGCAATACAGAGAATAGCCCGCTGGGTAGCGTAGATGGTAGCGAGTCGGCCTCACGTCCAAGAGGCCCCGAATTCGAATCTCGGTTAGGGTGAGTTACCTGGATAAGGTTTTTCCGAGTTTTTCCCTTATTCTGATAGACGAATGTCGGGTAACTCTAAGCTCCATGAACCCCGGACTCATTTGAGCATCATTTCACCCATTTCATTCATCGTCCGATATGACAACGTTGGAGGAGGTGAATAAAAAAATATATGTAGCAATACAGAAAATTGAAATGTGTGTATCATAGAATGGATTACCCACACCTCGTCACAGATATGCACTAAATTTTATAGGATAAAAGCTATACATGCAAATTAACAATAATACCGGAGTAACTTCCCATTTGCAGAACTCACTCGTAATTTTCCTATAGAACTGAGTGCTAAATGGAATGCAGTGTACCCGCTTCTCCTTTGTGATCATGATTTTGAATGGAGGCCTATGATAGACCAGATACTTGGCTCATCTCTTGGAAACAGAATCCCTTAATGAGGCCGAGATGAACAGAGGAATTAATTTCCTAGTCACTGGGCTCGAAAGGGAGTCGGTAATGCAATGGTTAGCAAGGAATGCCAAAGATCCATCTTTGCGTTCACGGCAGTAAGTTACGATCTTTAGTGAGTTTCCAAGTTTAAGTTGTTACCTGAACTTGTGTATTCCACTTAGCGGTGAGGATCACAGAGAGAAAAGGTCTGGCGGGATGATTTATCAACACATCAGCGCTCTCTACACCCAACTTGTGGTACGTGGTTAACTAATTGTTCAAATGTGTTTGGAATATAGATTATAATTATAGGTCAAGGGTGAGTTTCACGACAGCAGGAAAACAATGACCTAGTAATACGTTTGCTATCTAAACAAAGATTAAATGGCAGTATGATTATCTGGAATTTCCTCCTGTATTTGTTAGATATTTTATCGTGGTAGACGGAATCATCTTAAAAATGGTGTTCCACTGGATACTATCATTTTAATTGGAGTGCATTCGTAAACCTTAGTCAACTGGCTTTATTGTAAATATAGCAGCTTTTATGCGTTCTAGCTATGCAGTGTCGTCATATACTAACATACAACTAAGGCTGCGCCGTCACTCAGTGGTTAGACCGCTTGGCTCTCACCAAGACGGCCCGGGTTCGATACCAGGCGACCGCAAAGTGAGATTTGTGGTGGACAACATGGCACTGGGGCAGGTTTTCTCCGGGACCTCCGGTTTCCCCTGCCATCTCACTCCACCGGTGCTCCATCTTCATCTCATCAGTGTCATGACATCGGTGTCACCGCCTGCGGTGCCGTATGTAGTAAAAGCGTGCATTAAACTCTACACATTTTTTAACATACAACTACGTGGGTTTATTTTATCTAGTTTTGCCTTTTTTATTTTTTATTATCTTTTTTAATAAAAATATATATCTATGTATATAGATATATACTTTTATTTTCGTTATTTAACCTTTTTTTATAGTTTCCGTTTAATTACCTGTTTTCTGTGGTTTCACACGCATACACTATACACATAAACACCCATGCCCAGGGCGGGACTCGAACCCGCGACCCTTTATGCGGTGGAACGCCAGAGACATACGTTCTAACGACCATGGCTACGAGGGCCGGCCCTTGGACAAGTTTTTCTCTGAATGGTATTTTGGAGCGAAAAATCGTTCTCTAAGAAGTTCTTGAAGATATAGTGCATTTTGGAATACTTAAATACTGTAAAGAGTATACTTTGATATTAATAAGATACGTAGCTGTTGATTGAAGAACTAATTTCAGAATTGTAATCAAAATAGTTTAGTTAAAAAATAATTTAAGGATGCATAATATATAAAGAGTTTATAAACTAGTAAATCAATGTACTTAAGTTATATATCTGCTACCATTGAAAATTCATTCTGACATCACAAATAGTTTTTTAGATAATAGATCATGAATTTAGAAATTAAAGAATATTTAGAGTAGAAGGGGTGTTCCAATCTTCCCTTAACATAAATTACTTCATTGAAGAGATGTACAGTAAAGTCTCTCTAAAACGGAACGTGATCGATCGTACATTTATTTTTTGTTTTCACATGTTTCCTCTTATACTGGGTTGGGTTTGAACACAAAGAAGTGACGAAATAGTCGCAGAGATTTACAGTGAGGAAATAATATAGAAGTAAGTATAAATAATAATAGACTGACACGTATTATGTTCTACATTTTCAACTTGCACACTGTAGTTGCAGTTTATCGCCTAGATTCTGTATCTGTTTTCAATTTCCAATCTGCAACTGTCTGCATATCAGCAGCATTTGTTTCATCACACAGCATTCAGAACAATGTGATGACAATTGAAACTCTCTAGGCATCCATTGGAAGCCTTAAATAGTCTTTGCCTAATTTTCTTGTCTTTAACTTCTTCTTCTTCTTTGTTTTTTGTTTTTGTAATCTCATAAATCTGAGTTTTCTCCACTTTAAACAACCAGTAACTTCTGTCGCTGTACGTTTGTTCTTCTCGTGTTATTCAGTAACCTCAATTTATTCCTCCACTGATAAGTATTGTTTTGAAATCATTTCACAGAATTGTGTATGCACATCTATGTGTTTAAAAGTCTACAAAGTTCACAATTTTCTTCCACCCGTACTTGATCACTTGTAACAAAGAAACTGAGAATGAACACACCACAAAGCATTTGTTCCCTTACAATGTGAATTGGTTGAGAATTGAGGGAGGTAATGGTTTGTTATCCCTTTTCTTGGAAGGATTACAGATTATGACTTTATGGTTCATGGGGCTTCGGTGCAAGCACAGTTGCTCTCAAAGTTATTCCACTTCTTAAAACACTTATGTTGTAATCTATCGCACATAAATTAATCGACTTTAATAGGGTTTTCCGGCAGTTTTCCGGCTTAGAGTATAATTTTACATTTTTAAAATTTATTTTCCATAATTCCAGGTTTGCGGCTTAGAAGTAGTTCATTTTAGACAGACTTTATTGAACAATAATCTACCTCTTTAATCGAGTGAGACACGAGGATACTGAAATCATGCAGTGCTATTTGATAAACTTTAAACGGACTTAAGGAAAATATGTTTTCTTTCTAAATATAAGTCAAGTTAGAGATACTGATAGGGATAGCATAGATCTGTTTTCATATCAGACTCTCTCCAACATTAAAATTTTATAAGGCCATTACAAACTTTATGTTGCTTGGCACATTTTCTCTGCGGTGTACTGTTTAATTTACAATCATAGTTCAAATTAAAGAAAAACTGTGGAAAGGCCTGAACACAAATTATACATTTGCTCGCCCCGTAGCTCAGACGGTAGAGCACCTGCCTGCTGTACTAGGGATCCCGGGTACGATTCCCGGCGGTGGGGGTGGGGATTTTTGTCCGACGAAGATAATTCTTCATCTTCCCCAGAGTCTGGAAGTATGAATTTGAGTGCGAAGCGGTGTGTAAGTAATGATTAAAACCAACAAATACGAGTTAACAACTTCGGTGTGTTCCAAAGAAGAACGGCCGCCGATATGACCACTGCAGCTAAAGGCGGGGTATAACTGGAACAAGTAATACATCCTTCATATACGAGCCATTTGTGACACGGCAGCCATTTTTTCTAAAGTAACAATAGCATGTCATGGCCGCGCCATGGCTGAGTGGCTCTCACCTAGGCGGCCCGGGTTTTATCCCAGGCGACGGCAAAGTGGGATTTGTAGTGGACAACATGGCGATGGGGTGAGTTTCCTCCAGGTCCTCCGGTCTCCCCCACCATCATCTCGTAGGGGAGGGGATCCGTCCCTTTCAGCTGCGGAGGTGCGGGCGCTGCGGACCCTTAGCACTCGTGGTACCTCTGACATTACTAGAGGAATCTCGCGCCGAACTGCCGACCCCTCCCGTCGAGGAGCTGTTCCGGTTGGGTTGGACTCGAGGGGCAGTGTGTTCCTGACAGCCACGGGGAATTGGGTACCTCCGGCCAGGCTACGACTGCGCGCTGCGAATAGAGGGTTGCCTAATAAGTTCCGGGTACTAGCCGCAGAGCTAGTACAAGGTGTGCTAGATCACCAGGCGGCGCCACCGAGGTTTTCGGTAGTCTTTACTGCGGGTTTGACGCGCGTAAGTGGCGTATCCACTTCCATCCTTCTTGACATTGTGCTCAGTGGGGAGGGGGCTTTTTAAGAAATCAGGTATTGCCCTATGGAAAGAGCACCGGAGTATCCATCGCTCCCGGGTAGAAGGAGGCCGGGGTCGTTGGTCCTATGGGTCCAGGACTAATGGGAGTAGAACCTCTGCACTTAACTTCCCCTAATTGCTCCATCCTTCATTAATTTCAGACGTTGGACCAACCCCTCAACCCTGATTTCATCTCTCCGGTCAGATGATTCGGTTCCCTCGCTCTGAGGGAACCCAAGTGCCTCCTAACGTCAGCATTGACGAGAAAGGAAGGAAAAAAATATTAGCATGCCTGGTATAATGATCATACTGCTGCTGTAGTCCTCTGTCTTACCACTATATGTAGCGGTGGTACATGCCATTAACACCTCCCACATGTTCATTACTGGAATTGCAGATTACTGACTCGCTCAGTGCACAGAAGCTTTAGGATTGTGCGTGAAGAATGCTCTGTACCCACATTCCCATCCGAACCATGCAGTTGTCCATACCCCTTTATTTTACTGACGCAGCCAACAGTGGCATCATCTACTCTAGGAATGTTGATAATAGAAATAACGTTAGAAACAAATCTTCGCCTTTACACCTGCCTAACTGTAACCACTAAATTATTTTTCGTGAAATCAAATACAATAAGCTATTTAATGCGAGTTGCCATATTTTATGACGTTACAATATCTGCGCATGCAAAATTCAAAAATCCCGAATTACTCTTCAATTCCTCTGCCCCACGGTGCAGCATAAATTTATAATGGAAGCTTAAAACCTACAATATAGACTATAATCGTTTGAGGGCATTCAGTATACCGAAATAACTTTTTCGGTTACCATGAAATCATTGACTACAGTCCGGCCGCTCTATCTCTGGCTCTGACGTTTAGTGGCTGCAGGAGGTGGACGGGGAAAA
This sequence comes from Mantis religiosa, assembly GCA_030765055.1. Taxonomy (NCBI): domain Eukaryota; kingdom Metazoa; phylum Arthropoda; class Insecta; order Mantodea; family Mantidae; genus Mantis; species Mantis religiosa. The sequence continues at coordinate 53,213,790 of CM060957.1, forward strand.
TTAATAGTATCAACATATAATAATGAGTAATTGAAAACATATGGTCAGAATTATCTTTATAATGAGAGTATAGGACTATATTAGCTCAAAACATTGAAATCCAACTTGTAATTTCATTATCATGCAAGATATTCTTTACAACATCACTCTATTCGAATATTTCTTTCACACCTTTCACGCACACCAACTGCTTCTGTTGGTGGTACTGGGAGTATGTACATCCGGTGTCGTGGTCAGGAGGTTAAAACTGTCTGCTAGCGCCAATCCGCGTTGTCGCTGCTAGGCGTGACTTGCAAATCCAGGACCGTGTTGCCGCTGCAATTTTGTGTGGACCACGTGGCTTTTAGTTGCTTTTGGATCCCGCGCTGGTGGTTTGTTTTATTTTTTGTTTGTGCGTGAATTCCGATTTGTAGCGTCTGTAAGTCTTATTATCGCTATTATAGTAATGTGGCTACTGGTTCGTCAGAATTCAATAAAAAATATCGGTTCTTATAAGAGCCAAAGCCGTGAGTTTATATTCAGGCTACGTGAGTACTTCGAGAAGGAGCAGGACAATGGTGAATCTCTACTACCTGTTACCAAGGTGCTGGACAGAGTTTGTGACGCCTGGAAGGTGGGAAAAACCACCGTGAAGAATGTGACCAAGGAAAAGTACCAGCTGATTTAAGTTCGCCGTCTGCAGTTCTGCGTACACCGGGAAAGCAAAGGCAACGAGGCAGCATTAAATCTTCACTTGATGCTTTTGAAAAGGATGCTATAAGGCGACATGTATATCAATATTATATGAGAAAGGAATTTCTCACTCGTGCGAAGTAGCATTTTGTTATTTCTTTTCCAGTAAATGGTATATTGTCTCCATATACAACTATTCTGGGATCATGTATATACACATTGTCCACGTACATTTACGAATTTACGATCTGCAAATGCGTGAAATATTTAAAATACAGAGGTTCCTGTGCTTGAAAGTCCCCCTAAAGAACTGGCAACAACGCGCTGCCCCCTCTCGAGAACTGTCAGAGCCGGAGATAGAGCGGCCGGACTGTAGATGTAATATTTAGAATATTGTAATTTTACGTCCTTCAACATTAAGTCATATCGGACAATGAATGAAATGGGTGAAATGATGGTTAAATGAGTCGGAGGTCCATGGAGCTTAGAGCTACCCGACATTCATCTTTCAGGATAAGGGAAACCCTCTGAAAAACCTTATCCAGGTAACTCACCCTGTCCGAGATTCGAACTCGGAACCTCTTGAACCTGAGGCAGACACGCTGCCATCTACGCTACCAAGGCGGCCAAATTTATATAATGTACAGATCTTTCATAACTGAAATTAAAAGGCCACGCCGTGGTTCAGTGGTTAGACCGCTTGGCTCACACCAAGGAGGCCCGGGTTCGATCCCAGGCGACCGCAAAATGAGATTTGGTGGACAACACGGCGCTGGGGCGGGTTTTCTCCAGGACCTCCGGCTTCCCCGCCATTTCATTCCACCGGTACTCTATCTTCACCTCATGTATCATCAGTGTCATCGCCTGCGGTGCCGTATGTAGTAAAAGCGGGCGTTAAACACTACACAATTTCACTTTAAATTTTAAAAAATATGACAAAGAGGCATTTTTAATTCTTTAATTCGTGCATTCTTATACTTTACCCTTTAAGGAGGCAGATATATAGCCCGTTCTTTAAACAATGGTTACTATTACCAGATTTTATAGAAATTTATACAATTTATTTATTGAAAAGTTAACATATATGAGAAAAGTGTATGATTTTGTCTCCCAGTTACCCACTGTATGGTTTAATAGTCACTAAGCATCCAAAATCGAGCATTACTGGAAAAACCTTTGCTTTAGAAATATATATTTTTACTACATAATCACAATAAAAGAAGTGATAAAATGAGTTACTATAATTCTTAACAGAATTCTTAATAGTCTAAACGATAATCTGCGTAATATTGTGACAATAACTACGCTAAGGTTGATTTCATAAAACCTTGCACGGCTGGTTCCCCTTTCAAACATTTGATTCCTTTTAGAGTTAAAACCAAGCTAAAGCAGTAAATTTAAAATTAAAGTTTGTTTAAAGTAACGACGAAGTGCCTCTGAATTGACATCACACACTCACTATTTTTAAGTTTAGTTTAACAGAAGTTTAATTTCAATCGTTATTCTTGGATTAGCTGACTTTGGAAACGAGCCTAAATTTCTGGTACATACTACTGCTACACCAAGAAATGAGCGTTACTCGCAAGAGGAAGTGTTAACATCTGTCGTATCATTGAAGACATGATAGAATTTGTACTATACGTTTCAATAATCCCACTTGGCTCTCTGTTCCGGGTGGAGCTAAGGGTGTTTAACCCTGCACACTACCAACTTTCCCCATTTCCTTCAATTTATATCCCAACGAATGTATGGAGCGGCAGTTACTAATACCCTTTGTATCCCTTGCCACGATCGGGATTACCGGGGTGCGGCAAGTCTGCTTTTTGGAGCTATCCTACAAACCATAACTTTCGAAATCTACCGGCACTGTCATTAGCTAACTGTTTTGTTCCTTTCCTAGTGTTTACGTCCTGGGCTTTTGTGGACTTCGGCAAGGGAGAAAAACTGCTGCACGAGGTATCCAATACAACTCGCAAAATGCTTACAGGACTCCTGTAGGTATTGTTTTGTTTGCAACGTTCCCAAAGCTGTACGATACAACAGTAATTTCCGGACGATACTTGATGAAAAACTCACACTTGCAAAACAATTTGCTTTATCTATGTTGTGCAATTTTTCTGGCTTTGTCAGTAGTTTGGGTTTCATGATCAAGGGCTCTGAATGTAGCCCTGCAATTGCCTTATAATATGGGAAAAAATCATTTTCGTTTTTGAGCCAATAAAATACTTTGAACCTTATAGTATCACAAATTAACTATATGTATGAGTTTCAGGCATTTAAATACCTTCACAAGACAATTTAAATACCCATGCACACGTGCATGCCGGTCCTTGGATTCACAGGATTTTGTCATTTGAGTTCGATTGAAAATACTAAATTTATACATTTGAAATCAGCGGGCAAAGTTTCTGGTGGAATTTTGTGTGTTGGTATGATGGTTATTTATTACAATATGTTGCACCATGGAAAACAAAGCACTGGCTGCAAACATTGAAAGCAAATAGGAACGTTTATATTTTGCTTTTGTGTGAGTTTCTAAATTGGTCGTGATTTTCTTGTGTTTCTCGTTAAACTACATACTGTTTGTGCATAATTGATGAGTTTGAGTGTGTCATTTAACATTTATATGGGTATGAAATCCTTTATTGCCTTATTATACCTTGCTGATGTGTTCCGCTGAGGACGGCAAAATATTCACGACTTCTGTACAATAGATGATCTTGTCAATATTTTCAGAATGACTATATCCGAGAAATGCTTCTCATTTATAATAAGTTGCAGTTGTTTTAAAACAATTGAAAGCAGATACTAAACCACAATTAACGTCATATATATCCAGCTGATAAATTGCGAATAATGGCGTCACGAAATTTGAAGGGCCCAATGGAAGGTTAATGCAGTTGATATATTTCCGATATGCAGATGATATACTGTCATTATGCAACATCCATAAAGAAACAGAAAAGCAGAGTGGGGCTTAGGTTCTTCCTCCTCAGTTCAAATGCTTAAGGTCGCCTCAATAAGAAATAACTATTATCTTCATCTTTGACAGTTCCCTTAGACCGTTAATGCGTTCTAATTACATTTTAAATTGCTGTAACTTTGTGACATAGCGGTATAACGAAATACGTGCGAAACAGCTTCTTTTTCTGAGCGGTTCACTCGCCAGGGTGTCGAATATAACACGCCTGCACAACACTCGCCGCATTACGTCATAGTCGTCACTAACTTGCTCGGAGAACACCGCTTCTTGATGTAAGATTTGAAGCGTTCATGGCGATGATTATTAAGAGGGCTTCTCGGGATACCAGCTGTACGATATTTATAAAGTTGCTCAAGCTTTCAGCCACATTTACTCAATGACCTTCTTCAGGTGGTCACTTCACTTCCTGAGCATTAATTAATTCCTGAACATTAATTCAAAATGCGTGTTTGTGCGTCGCATATAAATCAGAACAGTGTAGAAAATATCAAGATGAAAACTTGGCTACATTTGTTTTCTTATTCTGTGTTTTCATGCTAACCCTTGGGTGTTAGATTCTAGGATATATAAGCGAAATAATGAACCAATTTTGCGACGCGAAGTGGTTAAATTACTTGTGCTCAACACCTCAAAATTAAGGAGTGGTGGCGTGCGGAGGTTAAGGACAAGGAGATTGGAACCAGTTCGAGGTGACTTGTGATGTAGCTCTCATGAGTACTCTCATCTGAACTTCAGGGACTGGGTGCGTCCTGAGTAGTTGTGGGTTGAATAAAGAAGACAGCTCGAATTTGATAGATGAAAATTTACTGTTGTCCTTAGACTCCTTTGCTCACCACGGTTAAGTTTTCGTTCGTATAGTTGCTGTGATCCACGTCACTATATCCCGCGTCAGCATTGTGATGTACTGTGTAGAGACAACAGCGGTGGATCGACTGTTAAATACTGTACTTTGTCTTGGTTCTTGGCGCGGAAGCGTGCTTGTTAGACGACGCCAAATACGCGTCCGTCTCGCGTAGATCACAGGACCGAAGTGCTCTTACAGGAAAAACGTACCTTCAGCCATTACTTTGAATTACCACCACTCTAGGTATTTTTTGGAGTTTGAAAAATCACATGAACTAATATTAATCCTCCATTGGCTGGTACATATCCCTACTTACGTTCAGTGTCTGAATTTTCTCTAACCGCCCGCTTGCTAAAATGTGTGCGGAAGCATGCGTTCTGAGCGTTAGTCAAAATCTTAAAGCCTGTTGTCAGAAGCACCCTCGGGGTTGTAACAATGGGTTGGTTTGCGACTAGCTGACCCCAAGTTTGCCTTTAGGGCAAGACAGACACTAGAGTATAGTCCAATTAACTTGAGCTGGCAGCTGAGTAAAATGTACACTAAAAGAATTAGTCTGTTACCAGTCCTAAAAGAAGGCTGAAGATGATTTATACATATAGAGTAGTTGATACATGTACCAGTAATGCCTCCAAATGTATAAAATCATCCTCAGCCTCCTTTCAAAATTGGTAACAGACTAATTCATTTACTGTACATCTTTACCCAGCTGCCACCTCAAGATAATTAGAAAGTAGAGTTGTTCGTTTACAGGGATTGTAAAGGGAGTTTACTGACCTTCGCAGAGTGGCCTTGTAACTGTGCCCGTCTTTCGAATACATGCACACGTTATGATATATATCTATTCTGGTATATGTCATTTAATTATATTTATTCGTTTTTTATGGTAATGCCTTTCTGATATCAAGTTATATGTCGTTTCAGTGTTCCTAGCTGACAGGGACTACGTCAAAAGGCAATGCCAAATTAGTAATCTAACAACTCTTGCAGACCACGGGACGATAGACACCTGTAATATTATACTTAAAGATAGCCATCTATGAAAATTGGCCAAAAAATGATTAACTTGAAACTTTAACACAATATTAACTTTAACACAGTACTAACAATAGTTCACAGACCAATTTTCAGACCTTTGTCCAAAATATTGATATATGTATATGGCTGTTTGATATTTCCGCACTGCTTTGTCATAGCCTGGATTTTAAGAATGAATAATCTACTTCTTTTCTTATTAATTATATCACTTATGTTACTGCCCACTGTGCCAAGCGGGATGGCTCAGGCGGTTCTGTCTGTACCCCGCATTCCGGAGAGCCGGGTTCCACTCCAGTGGCCAACTTACCTGACCCATGGTTTTTTCGGGGATTTTCCCGTGACGAAGCAGTGTCGGCGGGTGTTTCGGCGGTGCATGTTGAAGGTAAACCACTTCCTCCTCCGGTAGGTCGGTTACAGGTCTCCGTGCCTCATCTGGGACCATTTTGGGACCGCCAGCCAAGGACCTCTGGGGATCAGCTGCTGGGTTCGTTGCTGTCCCGCAGTAGGGGAGTGTGGCTGTTGTCCTGGCCTGTCGGGGGAAGCCTCTATTTAAGTAAACTGTAGGGACCCTTTCCTCTGCACTGTCGTGGCTCCTTGGGTCGCCCTTTGTCTCCTCTCGTCTCATCCTATCCTTCCTATTTGCTATCTACTTTGAAATGTTTATCGACCTATTGCGTTATTATTTAATAATAGTTCGCATTATTGCTTCTTGGTTAATTGTACTGCTTATTTAGTTCTTCGCTTATGGGCAATACTGATAAATGTACGCCTATAATATTGTCACGGCAACAGCCACAATAAGCACAAATAAGGAAACAATTGGCGGATAAAGTTTCATGGTAATAATGAGCCTTGCTAAGCAGTTAACAGTTAACGATAGCGCGTTTAGTGTAAACAGATAGCGCTGACAAGCAAGATAACTGAGGCAAAGGCCTTGCCGGCATAGTTTAAGTTACGTTTCTCGAAGGTGATAGAATGTTCGAATTATGTCATTAGATGCCTTGTTTTCCAGAAACATCTAGTGATTGAGAGAACAGTCCGAATGTGATATATAAGGGATTGTGACACGCCAGCAGGACAGTAGTAAACAGTGTGAGCTGAGTTGTAACGAGAGCTAATGTAATCAGCTGTCACGGTTTGTTATTGACATCGACCTTGGAAGACTGTGTATATGTAATGTTGTTACGTGAGAATTGAACAGTGTGTCTCTACGGAAATAAAGGAGATTTTTAATTTCTGCAACTCGGACTTTTAATTCTACGAACCCACGAAGTCACAATAATGTTCATACAGGACAATGAATTACTTTAACTTCTTACAATATGAATTTCTACGAATGCTAATAAACTTAACAGTGTTTTGAATCATAACACTGTGCGCACGAATATTGTGAATATTTAGTTCATAGTTCATATAGATTTTTGATATTCCTGACTTAGCTCCGACTTCTTTAGCTCTTTAAGCTGATGACACAGTACTATATTATTCTCATGTTAATCTCCAGCACGCACAACAAGTAGCACAGCTCTCTTTAGATCGCCTAACTCATTGGTTCAGCACTTGGCGGATCTCATTGAACCCTAAGAAAACCGAAGCTAAAATCTTCACTCTACGCCGATATACTCCGTTGTGTCTCTACAGGAACAATGTCCCTTGGCTCCCCACTACAACTCCCGTTAAATACCTTGGAGTGCTTTTGGACTCTCGACTGACCTGGCTTGCTCACATCGATCGTCTTATATCACTGGCCTCCGAACGACTTTCAAAACCCTCACCTCTGTTACAATGGCGTTCCAGTCACGGCCTACAGTCTTCATTGTTACTCTACAAATCACTCGTTCGTCCGCTTATTACATATGCCTACCAAGTGTGGGGGACCGCACACACGTCATCTGCATCATCTTCAGGTCATACAGAATCGCTTCATGCGCATCGCTACCAACGCTCCATGGTTCATCCGTAATCAGCCGCTCCATCACGAACTAGGACTGTTACCTCTTCACGACTACATTCGCAGGATCGCTCGTCCGCACGCGTCAGCCCTCACGTTTGAAGAGGAGACTACCACAGGACCTGATTCTAAGTGATACATCTGATTCGAGTGATTCTAGTGCTTGATATCTGTCTTAAATCTTCAATATTGACACAATTTCTCAGAGAGCATTATTGGAGTTCTAAGTTAATGTAGTTAGGGGGGCGGCCTGTTAGCCTACCCCTGAGTGTTATTGTTCTTATTGTACTTTTACCTTCTTTTCACTCTGATCTGTAAAGCATTGTACTGTTGAACGATCAACAAGAAATTATAGAAAAAAGTTCATATAGGTGAAGAATTAACTTTGAATGCCACAGAATGATATTTTCATATTATATACACACTGCCAGTGAATGCATGTAAAACAAAGCATGTACAAGGAGAGAGATACAGACATACGATTACCAATAGTAATTCTCTTCTGGCACACTTTAAAGAGTTTAGGTCTAGATTTTCTTTGAAAACTATCATTCGTGTAATCATTTTGTAACATTCGAAAAATTCAAGCAGCAAATGGCTGTCTAGTGTATCATGTCTCGATGACATGGAATCCACAAAATGTCGAATATCGTACGGCACTAACATAAATCATACATGCTTAAGAGCTTTTCACCAGCTATGCATCAGACGACCCCTGTGTTTCGAGTACAGAACTAGTTTTAGTCATGTAAATCAGGAAGCAGCTAACTTTGATCTCTACGCAAGCAGATAAAGATCGCATGGTTGATTTCAATCTAAGCTATTGCATAGTAATAACATCGAACAACTACTGGACCCAAACTTTGGATTGTTTGTCACTGCACTACAGAGTAGTTTACAAGTGTCATTTGCAACTAATTTTCCACAGGGTAAACTGTACCATCACTGAGGTCGTGGGTTGCCAAATAACCCGTCTTCTGCTGAATAATCATTTAAATGAAATATTTGATATTCAGTCGAATATCCAAATAAAACCTCTCCATCTCACTTGTTACTAAGGCCGTAGTTACAGTTTTATCCTCTTAAGGCAACCGGTTTATTTTTATATTGTAGATTCCTGCTCATATGACTATACGTATAAACAAACGAATACCTACAAACCAGAACTGTGAACACAAGAAGCTGTAATGGTACTAAATCGTCCGATATTTTGATAAATAAAGTAAAATAAATCATTTTTCTGGTATTCGCAAATCGAATACATATCGGATTGCATATTATACTGCTAGAAGTTATAAATATTAACATAAAATTGCAGAAATTATAGAATTGAAATGAAGCTTTGTAGGTGCTAACTTCTTACACTAAAGGAATTTGCTGGGCAAGCAACAAAACATTTGCTAGCTTCAAGCATTTATAATTTTGCAATGTTACAACGAAATAAAGGAATGTACTGTGATCTGTATATACCTGACCATTTCAATACGCCATAACCTTTGAACCAATAATAGGACACACATGCAACTTTGGAAGAATATACTACACAACTGGGTACGACGGGCCCTAAAACACCACACACTCACTCACTAACTCACTCACACCTGGGAGATTAGATTACACTATTTGTTTCCTCTACGACCGCAGATTTTCAGTACCCATTTGTGGAAAGCTTTCATCCCCACGTAATATTACCGCAGGTGTCCCACAGGGTTCTATCTTGTCCCCGACTCTATTTAATATCTACATTTCTGATATTCCTGACGTAGCTCCGACTTCTCTAGCTCTTTACGCTGATGACACAGTACTATATTATTCTCATGTTAATCTCCAGCACGCACAACAAGTAGTACAGCTCTCTTTAGATCGCCTAACTCATTAGTTCAGTACTTGGCGGATCTCATTGAACCCTCAGAAAACCGAAGCTAAAATCTTCACTCTTCGCCGATATACTCCGCTTAATCCGTTGTGTCTCTACAGGAACAATGTTCCTTAGCTCCCCACTACAACTCCCGTTAAATACCTTGGAGTGCTTTTGGACTGTCGACTGACCTGGCGTGCTCACATCGATCGTCTTATATCACTGACCTCCGAACGACTTTCAAAACTCTCACCTCTGTTACAATGGCGTTCCAGTCACGGCCTACAGTCTTCATTGTTACTCTAAAAATCACTCGTTCGTCTGCTTATTACAAATCCCTACCAAGTGTGGGGGGGGCCGCACACACGTCATCTGCGTCGTCTTCAGGATATACAGAATTGCTTAATGCGCATCGCTACCAACGCTCAATGGTTCATCCGTAATCAGCAGCTCCATCACGAACTAGGACTGTTACCTCTTTACGACTACATTCGCAGGATCGCTCGTCGTTTCTTTTCCACGCTGCAAGAAGTTCCAGGAGCTGTGCATTATAACATCGGCGTCCGCACGCGCCAGCCGTCCCGCTTGAAGAGGAGACTACCACAGGACCTGCTTCTAAGTCATACATCTGATTCGAGTGATTCTAGTGCTTGATGTCTGTCTTACATCTTCAATATTGACATAATTTCTCAGAGAGTGTTATATGAGTTCTAACTTAATGTAGTTAGGGGGCGGCCTGTTAGCCTACCCTTGAGTGTTATTGTTCTTATTGTACTGTTACCTTCTTTTCACTCTGATCTGTAAAGCATTGTACTGCTGATCGATCAATTGAAAATTATAAAAAAAAAAGGTTACATTATTTATATCGCGGAAAAAATGTTGTAAATATCCTCCACCAGCATCTATACATGTTTGCACACGTCTCACCATATTCTTTGAAGTTCTACGGAGAGTATCCTAACCAATGTTACTTATTTTGTTACGAATGGATTCCTTGAGAACATCAATTGTCCGTTGCCTATTCTTGTACACTCTGGTTTTTTTATTGGTAGCGTAGATTGTAGCGTGTCTGTCTCACGTTCAAGAGGTCGCGAGTTCGAATCTCGGTCAGGGTGAGTTACCTAAATAAGGTTTTATCCAGGGTTTTCCCTTATCCTTCAAGACGAATGTCGGGTAACTCTAAGCTCCATGGACCCTGGATTCATTTGAGCATCATTTCACCCAATTCATTCACCGTCCGATATAACTTAACGTTGGGGCGAACTAAATAAAAAAATTTACCACCACAAGAAGACATCCGGTGAGGTTAGGTCAGGCTATGTGGGAGGCCACAGAGCTTTTGAGATTATTCGGTTATCAGAGAAACTGGTTACAAGTTCAATGGTGTCTTTAGATGTATGGCACGTTGCTCCATCTAGCTGGAAATATCTTTCTCTTAATTTGATATCATCCAGCTACTCAACAAGTGTCTTGAAGATGACCATATAAACTGTAGTTTCAAAGAAAATGGTACATATAAGACTGCCAAATGTCAACAGTTGTCAGTGTTCTCAATTCTCCCAGAACCAGTGGGCTCATTAGAATAAATTTCTACATTCTACGAGCATTCAAAGGAAAGTTATGGATTATTTAATTGGTTCAGGTTTATATGGATGTAGTTCAGTTGCTCACTTTCAAATCGTAATGTGTAACTGCACGCATGCACACGCACAGGCGCACACACACACACACACACACACACACACACACACATATATATATATATATATATATATATATATATATATATATATATATATATATATGAAACAATATGAAAATTCCAATTGGCCAGAAATGGACGACTGTCATGGGCTCACACAATGAGGAGGTATGCACCAACCATGAAGGTAAGCAAATAGGTAACACTTCCAACACCAAGCTGAGGTTTTTGTCTTTCTTTTTCTATTTTTTTTTCTAAAATGGGACATATATGTTTATTCTAGCAAAATGACAGCTGAAGCTAATCCTTGGCTTAACCCTACTGGATAAGGGTAGAGTATGAGTGACCCTAGTATGTATAAACGTTTTAATAGATAGCATATTTAAAACAACAAAGGAACAGGAGGTTTATATCTTTTGAACCACTGATATTTTGAAGAGAGCAAAAACATGTGCTAAGTAATGCAGTATTCTTGTGGGCTAAGTAAGGACAGTAGAAGCACCGTTGGGGCAATTTTAATACATTTAAAACGTTGGCTGCTATTGATTTATTTTCTAAAAGAAAGCCAGGAAATGAAATTGTTGATACCTTTTCAGAAAGTCATATAGTATGCTTGCATTAAATTAAACACAGTCTCTTATAATTTTCAGGAGGCCATGAGGCCATTTTCAGGAATTTCATTAGTGGTCCTAGAATTTCAAAAGAATACTGTTATAACATCTTAAATGTTATGATTTGTTTAGTGAAGCATAGTGTTTTGTTCCAACCGTATCTGATACTGTTTTGTTCTTAAATTGTTGCATTTTAAATTTACATTCCAAACTACAGCAGTGTAGAACACATCAGTTGTACAAATTGCCTTCAACGAAGATCTCTACAAATTTCGAATTACTGACGAGAGCTGAGGTACTTTCGCAACGAAATGAAAAGCGTTCTTTCATATGTAATAAAACCAACTGGAAACATATTAATGTGCAGAATTTAAATGTACAGGATTTTTTGATAAACGATGCAACCTAATTTTCCCGCAAAATGTTCAGTTCTCAGAATAGGCGTCATCTTTGAGGTTAGAGGGTTATATTATGAAAATAAGCTCATGGGAAATTCTCTAATTAAAACATATGAATCACCAAACTTTTATATAATAATACCCGCATGTACGTTCGTGTTAAACTACACACTAGTTAATTCCTGGAATTAATGACGTTATTGGCAATTTTTAAATAAAATATGATACAGCAGCTGCTACAACACTAATTATGTTTTGCCATAATTAATTATCTACAATATATGCCTGGGAACAATATAAGCCTATCGGCACTTTCAGGTACCTGCATAATTGATATGTTGCTTCTAAATTTAACCTATAACAGACAATGGAAAGTAGAGTCAGACTGAAAAATGCAATGCCATAGCCGGGATTTGAACTACGGATGTTATATATGTACCCCGCCTATATCTCCATTAGTCATATCGGCGGCCGTTCTCCTTTGAACGTGACGAAGATGTTAACTCGTATTCGTTGGGTTTTAATCATTAGACCACGTACGCATTCGCACTCTCATTCATACTTTCAGACTCTGGGGAACATGAGGAGCTATGTTGGTCGGAGAAAAATCCCCACTCCCAACACCGGGAATTGAACTCGGGGCTCCTAGCACGGCAGGCAGGTGCCCTACCGAATGAGTTACGAGGCCAGCCATCCGATCTTGTTTTTAATAGTTGTATAAAACGAAGAGTCAGTGGAACAGTGCTACATATGATTCTGAATAACTTTTTATCGGTCCAGAAACAAATGGCGCGACAAAAGACTGTGCTACAAAAATGTGCTGCAATCTAACAATAAAACCAGTAGGAATGCTGTACAGTTACCACAAATGATACCTGACCTACATTTTTTGTTAGTGGTACAAAAATGCTTACAAAACCACTCGGATAGTTTTTTGTTTCACAGCGTCAGTTATTATCCTCATATATTATCGTGGCTCAGATGTGAAAGAAACGAGTTCAACCAGGTTAAAATGCAAAATGTTTTTGACATCTCAGTTATTTAGCTAATTTTTATTTTCTAAAAATATTTTCTGTCTAATGATGTAGATTTCACAGTAGGCAATTTAAACTAAATTAATTTCTAATGGAAACTGAGAAATTCTGAAAACTTATATATTATTAATACATTTTATTATTATTGCTTTTTACTATCCAATTTTTGATTCCTATTTTACCCAAAGGTATATTAGGAATATAGGTTACAAATTAATGAATATAATACAATTTACAAAAACATAACCAAATGAAATATCAAGCTGACAAACAGTAAACATCAAGATGAATGCTTCAGCTTAAGAAATATTTTGTTTAATTCATCAGAATATGTGTAAGTGGTGTTGAGAAAGTGTAACCTAAGGATGGAAGCAATAATTCAAGTTCGTACCTTTCAAAACATAAAAATGGGCAATCAAATAAAATGTTTGGGACATCTTGAAGATGACCTCCCCAAATACAATCCGATGTGGATTTGATTTTGAATCGAAATAAGTGAGCTGAAAATTTGTCATGTCCAGTTAAGAACTGAGTGAGAACATAGTTAGGATTAACGAATTTACATTTATGTCTGTCAGAAATTGTTGAGAAATATAAATCCTTGGTCAAAACACCACAATCACTTTTTAACCAGTATTCATTCCGGCCGTTGATGATAATCTCCTTTAATATTTGCCTCTCATAAGGACAGAGCGTATGTCTTTGGAAGATTTGAAGTCGCAGCTCTCTTTGCAAACTCACCTCCACGTTCATTTCTGGCAATCCCCACGTGTCCTCTGACCCATTTAATACACAGATGAGAACTACACAATAATTGACTTCTTGTTTCAGCTGCAATGGGACTGCTGTCTTTGACATCATTCAAAGTTGCAATTGCTGCGTGTGAGTCACTGTAAAGGCGAGCGGTACATTGTAAGTTGTTGCACCATTTCACTGCTTCATGAACTGCTAATAGTTCAGCTTGAAAGACTAAACACTTCTTAGCAAGTCTGAAAATGGAAGAATGACATTCTATGGAGCGAGAGAATACTACAAACGCACATCCTACTTTAGCATTTTTACTAAGCCCTTCAGCTATCCGAGAGCCATCTGTGTAAATGGAGTACTGGTGGTATTCTGCTGCACAACCTTCAGAAGACTAGAGACACAGGTGGCTGGATGAGAAGCTTGTTTAATTGGTTGTTTAAGTTGCAGGTGTGAAATATGTTGTGGCAAAGCTCGGTCATTTTTAATGTTGATATATGCCTCGTTATTCTACCATACTATTATAAACCGATTATTACTGTATTCAAACTCGCGCTTTTTTGTAGCAAATTTTGGAAATATTTCTGTAATACTTTTTGTCAATAATTCCTCTAGGAGCCTTACTAAGGAATATTTAATAGGTAAATATTTGCTTAAGGGTAAAGCAAATAAAACCAGAAACGTTGGGTAGCCAATAGTTAACTGGAAAAACGATGAAACTCAGAAAATGGGCGTGGTAAGGGGGGATGGGACCTGAAATTCATGTGCTGCAAGGTATACATGGCGCCTGGTCTTTCATTTGTTTTCCATTCTGTTTCTTTGCGTCTCTGTGTCTTCCTGTTTGACGAATGAGATGTGAAGGATATTTTATTCGGTCCATTGAACATAGATATTAGAGAGGCTTTTGACTGCCTTCTCTAATTGGACAAGGCTCATTTGTCGGGCTGTCTGAAGCCAAGGCGGAGCTGACAAGGAGGTCACGATCTACAGCCCTGAGTTACTGTTATGGTAAGGCCCTTTGGCGTTCCTCCTCGTTACCAGAGCACACGGTTAGCTGCTAAATACTTATGGAAATGTGGATCGTGTTGAACATATATGCTGCGATACCTCTCATACAAATGCATAAAGGAGGTTATAAGAATTATTGTTAGAAAGAGAATTTAATGTTGAAATTTCTGTAAAAAAGTGGATACTTTAGCAAGTCTTTCTGGAATTTAGTCACTCGATATAATAAAATGTCTCCATCTCAAGATTTCTCCATGTCAGTGTCTGGTTTCGAAGAGTAAATAAAGGGAATGATGCCTCTTAGCACTGATGTTTCTAAATCATCTGCTCTATAGCTAGGTTAGAAGTGTAGATTTTGAAAACTGATTAACCATTATTAGGAAGACCCAGAGAGTCATTACTAAAACATTTTTTGGTTATTTTATGCAGTCACAAGTATTGAACTACTGTTGTTATTTTGCAAAATACTACAGTTAATTATATCTTTTATAAATGGTGGTGCCCTTACCATTTTCTACTTGTTGATACTCGTAAATGAAATGTAATGTTAACTAAGAAAGGAATTTTTAAGGGGTAAAACTTCCAGGAGTAAGATAGGGGTACTCTCCTGTTTTTCAGTCATCAGGAGTGAATGTATCAGCGATACATTTGATATCTGGGTCTTGGATGAGTCTACTGCCGTCCTCCAACGTTAAGTCATATCGGACGATGAACAGAATGGGTAAAATGATGCTCAAATGAATCCGGGGTCCATGGAGTTTAGAGTTAACAGACATTCGTCTTTCAGGATAAGGGAAAACCCCTGAAAACACCTTATCTAGGTAACCCACCCTGACCGAGATTCGAACTCGGGACCTCTTGAACGTGAGGCAGACATGCTACCACCACGCTACCGAGGCGGGCTACTGACGGCTGTTAGGGTTGCAAAGTACGGAATCATCTTCTCAAGATATGTGTACGTGAGTGGGTATGAGAAATGACAACTCTAGATAAATTGGCTTACACAATTAAAGGAGACTGAGGGAAACTGGAAGAAAAGCTCATGGTGAAGGTCGATCCTGGCAGGATTTGAACGGCAGACCTCCCGTTCATGACCCTAAGGCTTAATGACCTAAATTATCCCGTAGGCTAGAGATAAGAAACTAATAAGAAAGTAACACATCAAAGTTTTTGTTTCTCAACCACGTACGTATGGTAGGTACAGAAAGTCTTATATTTTATATCACATTTTCTATCGATACATTGGTATCTGCGACCTAGCTACATAATTGTACGAGGGCTGTTCAATAAAGTGTTATCATAACTCTTTTGCGGTCATAATTTTTCGCAGTAAAATCCAATCTTATTATATTCCGTTAGCTTAATGTGAAACAAACATTGTCGTAGTAGTTTCATTGTTGGTACTCCTGGTACCTGCCTGTGAGAACCAGGCAAGTTCAGACAGTATCGTCTACCGCTGCAATGGAGATAACACGCGAGGAACAATATACGGCTTTGAAATTCTGCTTTCGTCTCAATAACTCTTCAGTTGAGGCCTATACAATGATACAGGAGGCCTGTGGACTGTCTGTTCTTCCCTACAGCACAGCAAGAAGATGCTTTAAAATGTTTAAAGAGGGGAGACAATCAATTTCAAAGGAAGCTGGACCCGGTGCTCCAGTTGCTGCTCTTACGGAGGAAAACACACATCAGTAACCGGATAATATTACAGGGATATCCTGAAAACATTGCAACTCCCTATCAGGCGCAAACGACCACAGTTTCGTGAAGCAGGATGTATGGTGCACCACATAATGCGCGGCCGCATATTGCCAATGTTGTTGCTGAATATCTTGCAAAGATCAACCTGAAGTGCATTCCTCACCCTCCCTATAGTCCGGATTTATCTCCGTGTTACCCTTTTCTATTCCCTAACTTGAAGAAATGCTTTTTCGTGGGAGGCATTATCCATCATCAGAAGCAGTAGTGAAGGCTGCGGAGGCGATTTTGAAGGATTTCTAAAAAAAAACTGTTTCCAGCACATCTTTGAAGACTAGCAGAAACGCTGGGACAAGTGCATCACATTCAGGTGTGAATATTTTGAGAAGGACCGTCAAAATTATGAAGAAGAGTAAAGGTACGCTGTAAAAAAACTGCATCACGTTATGATATGTGCAATCTTGAGAGTTGATATTTTTCAACTTCGCACAATGTTATAGTTGTTAAAATCAGCTCTAACTAACGTTACTGAAATAAAGCTGCATGATATTTACTTTACACTCTTCCTATAGTTCGAATCTGAATCCTAAACAAATGACACACAAGTTCACTTCTCACACAAACACTTCTATAACGTCAATGTAAGTCAGCAAGTTCACAATAGGACAAAGCGCAATCCTTGCTTGGAAGTGCATTTTTGTTCAAATCTACATAAATATGTAGTTACAATCATGGTGATATACGTGGGCTGTGTTCAGAATGACGATTTTACACCCTGTGCTGTAATTTCCCTTAGAGTTGGTTAACTTTCTCAACTACTTACTCCTTATTAACTACTTACACTCTGTAAGTAGTTCTCTCAAACTCTGTTTTGTGTATGCGTGCGTGCCTGCGCGCGCACGCGCGAACAACATAACTCATAGAGGAAAGTCTGTTAAAAACGGGACTTGGTAATTAAGGTCTACACTTCACAAGAATACGAAATGAAGCTTTAAAAGAGTACCTCACTCCATGTTATTCTATATGTGAACATTTTCATATTAGTTCTACTTTTCTTCAAAATGATTAAGTATTTTGATACAAATTTGACATATCTGCAAACTTGAATTTTTTTAATGTGCGTGCGAAATATGTTTCATTATGATTAAATGTTGTATAAATACTAATACCTTATTTATAGATATAATCATGTTACTCAAAACAGGCAGATCCTATTAAAGATCGTAATTGATGTGCAATACTTTTTGTGACGTTAACGTTTGCAAAATAGTCTTTGTAGTTGCTTTCAATTTTCAAATATTATACCTTTTTCATGTGAGTAATTTGCATTCGATTCTCCTTCTGGTCATTTAGAGGGGATAGAATATCAAAACCATCACAGGATGCCCTGGTTTTTAAAATTACTGACATCGCATTAGCCTGTTGTCTTTTTCTTATTCATAAATGAAAATTTGTGTACGCATAATAAAAGTTGATTTCAGTTAACAATAAGTATACATAAGAATGTGGTTTTGTAATACTCATTCGTCCCAGTTGAGAATCAAACTCAGGACAGGTGTGAAAAGCCAAAAGTTTTCTGAGTTGGACATAAGTCAGTAGGAGTGAATGTGTGAATTTAGAGTTGGAAATTACTAAGCATTGACAACCTAAAACACTGAGCTTTTCTCAGGGAAGAAAAACTGTATGTTCTTAGAATTCAAGTGGGGCTATAGAAATGAATTTTTATTTGTTGCATACACCTCACTTACTCTACCCATGCACAAAATATTGCTAAAAATATTTACTTCTTTATTTACTTCATGTGAATAGAGATCAGCATTATTTTATTGCTAATTTCCTTATAGGTGTAGAAATCTTTGAAATTATATTTCTTTTGTATGACCAGGACACAAAAAGAAGTACTTTAGGTTTCAGTAAAGCATAAATATTGCAATATTCAGACAAATATTAGGAACATTTCCGAAATGTTTTCCTCCAAGGGACAAATAAAAAAAATCTGTGCTTTAGCGAGATTCATATTTTGTTTCTTACGATTGCAAATCTCTTCCAAAATTTAGAAGCCTTTTCTGAACATTTTCTGAAAATGCAAGATATATATTTCCTTTGTCCTTAAAATATATTAAACATGTGTATTTATATCAATGTAATTGAACTCATTTATAACAAAATATAAACTTTTGAAAATTAATTCATGTTAACTGCAGTTTGGGTTAGGGGCATTTTCTTCAAAACATACGGGTCGCACTCTCAGAATAGTGTTATAATTACAATTGATACTAAAATGTTTATGGGTGTCACAAGTACACCTTGGGACGCCAAATTGAAGCAACAAAATATGTGGCGAACAATGTTCCACTTAACAATAGAGTTTGAAGCTCTTTTGTTTAGCTCAGGGTAAAACAATGAGGTTTCTCGCAGGGTATGCGTGGATGTGTGTGAGAAGGATATTTTAATAACACCGGAATGCCCGTTTCCAACTTATTTATTTACGGCTTTTTTTTAAAAACATCGAAATTGAAGTTGCCGACCAAGGGTTACCAATATCCCTGTTTAGAGTTACTGACGGTTGAATGTTTATTCCTCGATAAACTTTATTCGTTCCTCAAGTATATATGAACCGACAAATATCCAAGACAGAACAAGAGGACTGCCCTAATCGCCCTCACGCCTAGGACCGCTCTCATCGGCTCCACGCCGAAGACTCTTTTAATGGCTTTCCTAGCCACGAACTGCTCTAATCGGCTCCACGCCGAAGACTCTTGTCCACAGCTGCGCGTGTGGGTGTATATGTCACTTTCACTTTCTGAAAGCCCTCTCCATTTAACCAAAAATATCATTGTGGCTGTTTTGTCATGCCATTATTTATGATCCAAAGAATACCCTATTCAACAATTCAAGTGAGCCCTTTTAGAAAACTGCAAAGGACACTGTTTTTTACATTGCTTTTGTTCTAACAACTTTCCCCCAAAATGCTATTCGACTTAACTGGCCTTGCACGTGTTCTAACAAGGAACCAACATTCCTTTGACATCCATCATGATTCTTTACTTATGGCAAACCTTAATTTCGTTATCACAATATAATGCAAAGTTTGGTATTGGACAGATTTTCAGTCTTTAAGTTCTACTATTCACACACGCACGCATGTACGCACACAAACATGCGCGCGCATGTTATTCGAAACCGTTGGCAGAGCATGCATTTCAGGTTAAATCTAGGGATCGAATTCATTTCATAGAATGCAATTCTTCCCCTAATTACAGTAGGTTGGAGAGAAAACAAAAATTAAAAAACGGTATAGTAGCACCAAGATTAAGATGCAAGACAAAATTTTCTATATTTCCATCTAAAAGAAATATCTTTCACGCAGAAACGCAACATTACTGAGCAACCGTCATTAGCTAATGTTATTCAATAATTACATAATTATGTTAGCAGAGAAGCTTTGAGGTATTCCAGATCTGAGCTGTTCTCAACTTTTTGGAATTTCCATACCCTAGAGACTAATTCTCCTCATCCCTGGCGTACCGTGCAGTTGAAATTAAAATCTCGTTTAGCCTGAAATACTCTTCGTTTTCTCTCTGCTCTTGTATATTTTTGTCTTCCTCCGCTTCCACAAAGACAACTTGGAGTTTTGGGTGTTCCATTGTTAACACCATCTATTTTCCATGTTCTGAAAGACGTCTTTGTTTACATTAGCTCCCTTCCTTTGGTTTCCGCCATTCTCAATCGTAATTAAAATCTCGTTTGAGCCTGCGATTTCCAAATGCGATGAAGGGTCCCTTGCGTTTGTTTTTCTTTCTTTCTCTCTGCGATTGGTTCATATTAGAAAGGTTCTGTATAAATATAATTGCTAACCAGAAGAGTATTTCCGCAGACATTGCTTGGGTTTCCTAAATTTGAAGAGACGGTAATGTTACAACCTGAAACCCTCATAGAATTTCCTATAGGCGTGATTAAGTGTTTGATTAAACTTTACTCCTTTGCAATTTGAAGTGTTGCCAAATATGGCCTCCGGGTATTTTTACTCTGGTTAGCTGAAGGCTGCTTAGATCTCGAATTTCATTTGATAGCACCTAATTATTAAGACGGCAATGAATGTAGGATGAGAACATTCGCATATATAATTGATAAAATTGGAGCCAAATTTCTTCTCCCCTTTTTACTTTCTTTGTCACTACATAGTACTGATAGGTGTTTTACTTCACCCAAAAATATTTTGAGAATATTTCACCTGAAGTTTATATTTGAGGCTTCCTATAACACATTTTTAGGGAAAAAAGGGCAGGCATATATTTTTGATTAAATTAGTTTATTTATAGTCGCTCTAACCATGTAAATCTTATCACAACTCCTAGTTTACATGTTAAAGATTACATTTACGAGGCGTGTACGTAAAATAAGGTCTCCAATTTTATTTAATATATAAAACATGTTTATTGTAAATGAATGTTTTATTTATGGAAAGGTGGAACTTACAGCTATTTTGCAACGTAATCAAAATTGCGATAGACGCACTTTTGCATGCACTGTGACAGTTTTTGTACACCCTTGAAATAGCACTCTCCCACCAAGTTGCGCAGGTAGCGCTCAACCTCGTTTTTCAAGTCATCGTCGGTCTGGAAATGTGTTCCGCACAGGTGTGACTTCAACTCAGGAAACAGATTATAATCACTAGGTTCTAAGTCTGGACTGTAGGGGGATGGGTGAGTATGTCTCATCCGAACTGGGCCAGGAGTTCAGCCGATGCATGTGCAACATGGGGACGAGCGTTGTTGTGTGGAAAAAAAATCTCGACCTTTCTCAGCATTCCCCTCCTTCGGTTTTGAATGGCACGTCGCAATTTTTTAAAGTCTCACAGTAGCTAGCGGCGTTTAATGTTATGCCGGTAGGCATAAACTCGCACAACAATAAACCTTTTCTCTCCCAGAAGACACTGGGACCAAAAAATTTCTGTTTGAACTTTCGCGGCTTTGGTGAATTCGAGTGCCGCCACTGACGAGAACCTTTTTTGGTTTCTGGTGTTGTGTAGTGTACCCAGGTTTCATCGCCAGTGACAATTGAATCCAACAATTCCTCGCCCTGTTCTACACAGCGCTCCAGGAATCGTTGGGCCGCATCAACACCTTGCCGTATGGTCTTCAGGGAGCATTTTGGGGACCCACCTCGCACACACCTTGCGATAATGCAAATGTTCCGTCAAAATCTTGTCAATCGTAGTCTTACTGACTTCAGGGATAAATTCGCACAGCTCGCCAACTGTCACACCCTGATCTTTAAGTATTTCTTGCTCCACTTCTGTAATTGTTTCAGCTGAAACCGTAGACCGACCAGAACGCTGTTCGACATGAACGTCTGTACGTTCCTCTTTCAAATCTCTGACCCACTTTCGCACGTTTTTGACGTCCATACACTGTAGCCCATAGACTTCACATAACTGACGATGTACTTCAGTGGGGGTAGTGCCCTTGGCACTCAAAAACGGATCACTGCACGCAACTCGCACTTGGCGGCGGAAGTGATAGGAAGCTCCATCGCAAACGGCTGCCCAGCCAAGATAAATGGTTGCAACGGGTTAATTTTGGTAGGTATTCGAAGAGGTGAAACCAAGCTACACGCCAGTGTTGCCGGATCTCGCGTAATAGCGTTCCTCACGGCTCCAGCGCCTTGGTGACCTTATTTTACGGATACGCCTCGTAGATTAAGTTTTACAGTATTACATTACATTACCATGTATTATTGTTAAAAGCAGTTAAAATTGTAAATATACACGAAATTATAAAATTTCAACAGATATAGTTTTGAAAATAATCCTGTGTCTTTTAAGAACTTAATGATGTTATCAAAAGATGATGGTGACGAGACGGCTTTTTGATCTTGTTGGGAATACCATGGTACTGACGCTATTGGTTGTATGGGAGGCAATCAATGATGACGTGCTTCACAGTTAGTACACACTTGCACAAAGTCATTCCAAAATTTAGTTTCTTGTAAACAGACAAATTTGGACACGTGTTTATTCAACAACAGTTGTAGACATTTTAATTGTGTTCAAAAGCTGTTCATATTCCACTGAAGCAGTGTTAGTACCATAAAAGAGGAAATAGGTGCAGAAGGAAAGCACTCATCTTTATGCGAGAAAGGCAGACTCGTCTCTAGAGCAATCAGCAACTGAACTAATTTGATTTTGGTTTTGGTTTGCGGCCTTTAAAAGCTTGTTTACTAATCGGATACTCTTAGTTTTTATGCATTTTTCACTAAAGTAGGGATAAAGCTTTTTAAGGCTTCAGCTAATCCCACAAGATCATCAGTATAATTAGTCGCAGCTGTTATGTCACTAATCCAAATACTATTTTTAAAGAATGAAGTTGTAAGTAGCTGAGTGGACGAATTTTTGAATCGCCTTCCAGAATGTGTTTGATCGGTTGAAGCATCATACTAATCTCTGTGTTATCTTTGTCTGTTTTTGTTTTTTTAGAAACTTGTTTTGCCTTCCGGTTTACGGATTGTTCTGAACTACCAGTTACAGTAATAACGGTGGACTTTTCATTCTAATTGCTTCATTACTGGAAATTTATATGGGCCTCTTTATATCAGTATGATGTGTTATTGATGTGAGGGATGATTTTCCGAAGGAGAGACTAAGGTAATTTGTAAAAAGTCTGAGGGTTGACTCTTCTGATCGTGGTTACTCTCGGGTGGTGAAGGTATGAGATTCGCTTCACTTTTTGAAGAAGAGGTATACCTTGGCTCCATTTTTTGAGAGTGTCCTTGAAGTTCAGGTAATTCCCTGAACTTGTAACACTATTAGTTTGTATTAAACAATGGCGTTTCAGTTTTCTAAATAAGTTAACTATCACTGATAAATTATAAAAATTTTAAGAGATTCCGTAACACGCAAACTCAAAGTAAAGGCCACCTGGAATCCGCAGGTATATTGAAACTTGTATTTGCGAGAGAAAAAATAGTCGAGAATTCGAAATATGGTATTTAAATTGAGAACTTTTACAGAGTGACACTACCAACCTATCCTTCATAGGTACATATCTTTTTTTTTTTCAAAATGTTAAATTTTCTGAAGTATATCTAACAATTTTTTATTAAAAGTCTTATGTTTAAGAGTTTAAGTTAAACAAAACATCCGAATATAGACTATGAAAGCACCTTCATAGGAAAGGAATTCTTCTTAACCTTGTATAACTGGAAAATGTAAGACTCAGACGAAAACGCACTGGACACCCAGAAAGAACAGACCTACTTTTAAAACAAATACTATTTTCTGTGACATAAGCAGTATCCGTAATAACTATTATTAATGGCTGGAATTCTTTAATAAATTACCTTTAAGATGTCACTTCGATATGCAATTGTTTCTCCTGGTTGCATGGAGATGCTATGTAACGTTAACTCGGCATATAACATCTAACTTTAAACATTTGACTATCGCTGTGCCTTTATACATATATACAATTGCAATTTTTGCCTTCCCCCCAAAAAAAGAAGAAGAAAGGAAAAGAAAACAATCTAAATACATGGGATCGCTCCTGGTGTGAGAAATCGCTGCAAATTAAAATTATTTTCAAATATTTGTTATTGTTCATTCGTAATGTTAAAAGCATGCATTCTATTCAAGTTCGCAAGAAAGAATAAGAAAGTATTTTGTGGTAGGTATTACGGCACTACTGACAGTGTAAAACCAAAACACTATCGCAGGACGCATCAGTTTTCGAAGATTCACTCCTGTTTGCTAATAAACCACGATGAAATACAGATTGCAACAACAATTAGCTATAGAATGCCGAGTAATGGCACGCTTGTTAAGAGTAATCCTTTAAGTTAAACAAATAACTCTGGCACCTTGTAATGAGGAAATTGCTGATTGTCGCTGATGCAGAAATAAATGTGTGTCAAGGAATTGATCAATACATCTAAACGTTGAAAATTTTATAATTTTGACACTTCTTCTCCGTTGCATCAATGCCTATTTTCATTGCATTTCAGTTATGATATCCAAATATTAAAAGTTGGGCATGTGACGGCTCAGTAGCTTTATCAAAGGTCTCTAAATTATTTGGAAAAGTTAAAGGCATATGGAGGCGTATTTTACTGCAACTCCAGCGAATCCTAGGCTAGCCTTCCTACTATCGGGGAAGTGTCAGCAGGTGTCTCGGCGGTGCATGACGGGAAGATATGCTCTAGGTAAACTACTTCCTTCTCCGGTAATTTTGCCGCTCTCCGTGCCCCAGTTGGAATCATTTCGGAACCGCCAGACCGGGACCTTTGGGGCTCGGCTGCTGGGTTCGACGCCGTCCCGCAGTAGGGGAGCGTTTGCGTTGTGCTAACATGTCAGGGGAAGTCTTTATCCAAACAAACCGTAGGGACCCTGCCCTCTGCACCGCCGTGGCTCCTTGGGACGGCCGATACCATAAATTTATCTTAGGTAATAGATACCTTTCAGATAACTCACTGTTACTCCAGTTGTAGTGGACATATATCTGTCATTTGTGATCCCTGCACATTCCATTGTCTGAATTGATACGTTCATTGGGGCTTAGCACAGTTCCCCTCTCACTCTTACAAGAACAATCAGTGCCTTGTCTAAGAGGTTCCTATTAACAAAGATAACAACAGGGCAACGATTCGAGCAGCGCCATTTTACCCAACATCCATCCATTCAACACATATAAGCCTTAAAATCACTATTCCTTTCTCACACCACTTATCTCAAGCATAAATAAACAATGCACCTACTATGAAATAGAAGGCACACAGTTTGAAGCAGACTGAAATAGTGTTTCATTTTTTTCGGAGTAGTGTGTTTTGTTAAAGTGAATAGCATCGTTATGCCGTGTGTCGAACTCGAGCTGAAATTCTGATAATACGAGTATTACATTAAATTATTATTATTATACACATATCCTTACTCCAGTGATTGTGATCTGAGTACATGAACATGTCTCTGGGACAAGTGATTTTTCCACCAACAAACCAGAAGTGATTTATTCTCAGTGCAGACGAACTAATGTAAGCGAGCTTTTACGAAAACGCTCCAATTCAGAACATAGGGCAAGTGTAGATTTTTCAAATACCCAGCAATTGACTGTGGAAGCTTGCGGTGTAGGTAGTATACACAAGTGTAACAAATTTGTTGTGAAGCAAGGGAGCATGCTGGTATTTCTATCTCTGGGAAAGACCTACGAAGCTGAAAAGCGAGATACTGGATTGGAAACCGTTCCACTGCTGTGACGTGTGTCAAATGTTTTAGGAATATTTAATGCATTGTTTAATTATGGGAAAAATAAGCAGAAGTTTGCTGGCCGGTACAGGTACTACGCTTAGCAACAGCGCTTCGCTTGAGTATTGGCCAACGTTCACATGCCTTTACATTTTACGAGCGGTGTAGTATATCCCCCTGCCCTATGACGCCGTTTTTAAGTCGCAACTTAATCATCACGTCTGACTAGCTCAAGTGAATATTCACAAGATTGAGCATGCTTCGAAGCCCGCCAAAAAGTGTATATTTTCTCCTCCTAAGGTCATACTCATTGGCGTTCTAACATCAGAAATAACGTTCTAATGGATGCGTGTAGTCCAGTAATCGCTTGGTGAACCTAGTTACTCCTGAAGCGAGGTGGTACTACAGAACATCCGCAGCTCATTGCCTGACTCCCGCTTATGTACAGTGTGCCGTTTTTTTTTAATTTTTTTTCCCCTCTCCGGCACTCATTTCCTGGTCTTCCCGATTTGAGGCACTGTTTACTCGTAGGATCGCTCAGATTCCCGCCGCTGCTCTTTTTCAGAGCTGCGACTGCAGAAAGTCTTCTTAGATATAACTGCTTCAAATCGGGAGAAGAGTTGGTGTTTGTTGTTTACGTGAGGGCTAAGTGCTCCAAGTTATGGGTTTTTGGTTAGTTTTACTTGGGTTTTCCTGATCGCTTTTGGTAAGCTTTGACCTGTTTTAATGGGCTATTCCTTTCAGTTCCGGGCCCACAAGCTTTATTGTATTTTCCCTTTTCATGTTTCTGGGTTTAAAAATGGTGACTGCTAGCTAGCTTGGCTATCTACGTTGTTAAATGGGGTCATATATGTACTCAAAGTTTTTGAGGCGATACTCAAGTAATTTTTCTGTTCAGTTACTTTATTTTGGTAAATTCAGTTTAGTTACTGGCTATCATCACCGTTCATTTAAAAGTTTTACCATCACACTATTATTCTTGTTTCAGGAAAATTGTTTGTGATAGAGCAATTTTATAAGCATTGTGATGCTCTTTGTTTCTATGTGCTATTTTAAAGGGGGCACATATTGTTGTAACGAAAATGTTATACTTATTTGTTATAATCAAATATTGTAGTAACGAATTAAAGCATAAAAATGTTTATTGGGGGAAACATTGAGTCAGTTCTTTGTATGCCGTGTACCCTAACCTGGACCCCTTAGCTTTAAGATTTGTAGGACCAAAATTCCTCACTTTAGATTTAGGAAGTGTTTATGTGTGAAGTGCACGTCCAGGGTCGGCCAGCACAACAGTCCATTTTGTGCAATGTACTGACATATAACTAAGGTGTTCAAAGCATTAAAGCGAAACCAGCTCCTATCACGTGAGTTCCTTCACATGGGAAAATTTTTCTGATGCATTTTATAGGCTAAAGCTAGATATGAATCGAAGATAGAAGCGGGGTAGCAATGAACTCAATTCCAACCCATGAAGGATGCGGTCCGCTGCTGGGAACACCTTAGTGAAACTAAAACTATCGCCCATGTCGCCAGCATTTCTTTTACTGAGAGGTGAGCTCTAAAGTTGAATGGCATTCATAATTACTGTTTATAGGTACCAGTATGACGAGACTGAACTATTGTTCAGCAGAACGAGAATTTAACGAGCTTAAGAATGGAGAATGATGTACCGTAACGTTTCGGCGGCACAGTTTCTTTCTGTGCGAATAAACACGCCACTGCATATTAAAATACCGGTCACTCACCTTTCGTGTGTGAAAGGGCAATAATTGGGCAATGATGCGCAGCTTATGGAATTAGAGGTCTACCGCCTACTACTGCAATGCTGCATGCAACAACCATTAAAGTCAAATTCGCAATGTAAATTGCAAGTCATACGTGAAGAAAGGCCTCCTGCTTAAATTTTTCAACATTTTATGGAACTGTGTATTCCGGTTTGTGAGGAGACATTACCCTCTCTTTAACAAAAAAAAAAAAAAAAAAAAAAAAAAAAACTACTTAAACATCCCTTTTAAATTTTGTTAGAAATACACTAGGGACAGATGCAGAGAGAGCACAAACATAGGTAGGTAACTGATGTCGTTTAGGTACAATGCAGGTCCGTGGTTCATCTCATAACGTTTTCTCGGTCTTCATAACTGGTAAATATCGCAAACGTACCCACAAAGCATAGGTCCAGAATGTTTCCCTCCCGAACTTCCTTTCACAAAGATAGTTTCAACATCACTAGTGCTCACACCTCTGATGTCTATATACTAAATCTACAGCAGTAGATAAATGAGCTGGGTGCTCATACTTAACCTATAAAGTTATCTTTAATGCCAGTAAATATTAATGGTAAAGTGCAACAGAGAGGTAAAGCATACATTTCATGCCCAAGGTCTTATAATCTTAGCCTTAGCCATTAGTTTCAATTATAGGAAACTTAGAGTGTCAAAGTTTTAGACTCCTTATTCTTCTTGTCTCATTCGTCAGCTTTTAATAGGACGTCGGCTATTTTTAACAAAGTAAAGAAAGACAACACATGGGAGTGTAAAATGGCAAAAAGACAGGGAATACTAGTATTTTATGGGATTTCGAGGTAAGTTGATGATTATAAACGAGTGAAAAAGTTTAACACCCGAGGCGTTAACACCGAGGCTTAAATTTGGGCATGACAAACATCAAACTTCGGTAGTTCCATACGTAATTTTATCCCTTATATATGAAAAAGCTGACTTGTCCTGTTAATATTAATTATTCAATGAAACCAGAATAATAAAATACATTTCTGTACATTATAGACGTCATATGTTTACTTTTTTCTTCAGATAACTGAAGAAAAATTGAACTTCGAATTAAGTCATATACGAGTAATCGATAGTCAAAGATTATCTTATTGTAAAGCAAACGTTGCTGAAGAGCGATGCTCTTTTGTCTCACAGATTGTACCTTTTTTCTTCTGCTTGTCCTGGTATATTGACTCTGATAGGGATAATTTGACTCTTTGCAGTGATTATTCATATCTAACATTAAAATGGTCTACTTTTCAGAAGTAAAGGTATAACGTAATGATGTGGTTTTCCTTATGGTTGCGGATAAATTATATCATTATGTGTAGCAGCAATTACATTTCTAAGTTAAGATTAATGAAACAAAATTTTAAGGAGGAAACGAATAATTATTGCACAGGGGGGTTTAAAAGGCAGGATTAAGGGTCTAGGTGATAATAGTTGACTGGCTCTATTCTCTAGGTAAGTGCGCGCGCGCACACACACAGATGAACACAACTGGGAGTTAGGATATCGTAGAGTTAACTACTAGTCCAATGTGCATTTAAATCTTGTAATAATGTAGCAGTAACTGTTATGAAGTAATCAGTTTTTTTTCCTTACACTAATTTTGCGTTTTCAGACAGTTAAGTTTCAAGATAACACACACACACACACACACACACACACACACACACACACACACACACACACACACACACACACACACACATACACACACACACTTACCTACGTACAATATGTTAGACAGAAAAACGATTATTTGTACTCAAATTTTAACTTATTAGAATAAAATACTTTATTTGCATATCAAAAACATTATCATTTACAGTTAAAAGTACAAACTACCACAGATTTTTCAATACCAGTATCTCAAATAGGAACAGGACATGTTTATGCCCATTGCACGAATGAATGTCTAATGTTTAACGCTCGCTTTTACTACATGCGGCACCACAGGCGGTGACCCCAATGATATACGAAATGAAGATGGAGCACCGATGGAATGAGATGCTGGGGGAAAACCGCGATCCCGGAGAAAACCTGCTACAGTGCCGTTCAGTATGCAGTCACTATGTAGTTGCCTGGGATCGAACCCGGCCACCTTGGTGAGAGCCAAGCGGTGTAACCGTGCGGCAACGGCGCGTCCTGCTTATTGCACGCCTAAACTTAAATACAAAAATATACGAGAGCTGTTCCATAAAGAATGATCATAAATTTTTTCGGTCATAATTTCTCGCACTAAAATTCAATCTTAATATATTTTGTTAGCTTAATGTGAAACAAACACACGGTAGCAGTTTCACTGTCCGTACTTCTGATTCCCGCCGTTGAGAACCAGGAAGTTCAGACACGTTCCGTATCGCCTACCCTGCAATGGAGGTAAAATGCAGTTAAAGTTGATGTTAGAGTAACATCCGAAGTTTCTTTCAAACGTAAACGTACTGATGAAACTTGGCTACATCATTTTCATCCTGAGAGCAAACACCAAAGCTCAGTGTGGAAATCTCCTTCATCACCAACCCCCAAATAGGCAAAAGTGGTTGCTTCTGCTGGGAAAGTTATGGTCATCTCATTCTTTGATATTCATGGAATGGTTTATCAGCATGTTGTACCTGCACGCACATCAGTAACTGGACAATACTACAGGAATGTCCTGAAAACATTGCAAGTCCATATCAGGCGTAAAAGACCACACCTCCATGAAGCAGGGGGGATGTTGCACCACGATAATGCGCGGCCGCATATTGCCAGTACTATTTCTGAATATCTTGTAAAAATCAAAGCGTAGTGCATCCCTCACCCTCCCCATTATACGTATTTAGACCCATATGACTTTGAAGGATCTCTCCAAAATGGTTTCCAGCATGTCTTTGAAGACTGGCAGTAGCGCTGGGACAAGTGCGTCGCTTTCAGGGGAGAATATTTTGAGAAGGACCATCAAAATGAGGATCAGTAAAGGTACGTACATATTTAGAGTTTGACTTAGTAAAGTTCTTTAATCACTTGTGTTATCATTTATAAATAAAATTATACGCACAACTTGTAGAAAGTGATTTTATTTACACGTACTTGTGGTATTTCTTATCTATAACAAAATCACGCTTCAGCTAAAGGTTGCACAATAACTATAATCAACCGGTATTTCAAAACTGACCGTCAGTAAGGACAACAGAGATAAAATGAACAGCTGGTTCCTATCTTAATACTTTACTTAAAGAATGCTTTAAAAGTTCAAGCAGTAACTTTCTTATATATAAGTTTTAGCTACAAATGACATGACCTAAGAGAACGTACAGCTCCAAAAACAGCAAACTAATTGTATCTAAGCGGATGCTGGGAATTTAGCTGCCTTAGCGCATTTGTGCGTCTGTTTGCACAAAACTACTCCGAACATAGGCAAGATAAGGGAATTGCATAATCAGGCAAATGTGCTGGACACTCTCGGACCTGGGAGTATACCTTTCGTGGTTTCGTTGTCCCCGTTGGTATAAATAATGGGATTGACTAATTAGGCTGGAGAATAAGAACCCCTAATCCCGGGCAGCTGCTATGGGGTGTTGAACTGGGCACGCGATTTCAATCAGGGCACGTGTTTACAAGCTGACAGCTTCTGTTTCAAACTGTTAATGCATCGAACAGATTCATTACGCTGTGCGATGACTGTGTAGAATACTGTCAGTAATTCCTGCGGCATCAGCTTGACCAGCCGGAAGAGCAGCCTTTGACTTTGTGGGCTTTTACTGCAGTTTAAGAGCAAATGACCTCTTGGAAACTCTCCAGCCTATTTTTCTATTGGAAATAATTTATGAACTTTGTAAAATATAATGGCTGTAATATACCACGTGAAACGTATATTTATAGCTAAAAACTATCCTAACTTGTTTCATTCAGTGGCTAGAAGGAAGTATTCCATTTCAAGATTTCACTTGAAGTACATGTGTCATGGCCCATGGATTCAAAACAATACATAGTTTCAAAGAATATAAATTATATTTATTAGTATGTGTGTCCGTTTAATTATCTTATAGGTACAGGGAGAATATGAGAATGTATGCCTCTGAATGATATAGTTTTTAAGAGTTGGTGACTATGTGATAGTTATAAAAGTCCCTTCCATTTGCACGGCCGAACTTCCTGACCCATGAGTGTTTTCGGTGTGGGTGGGGTTTCAGGGTCTCTAGGCGAATGCTGGGTAGGTTAATTACATCCCACAAATTTTGCATTAGTATTTCACATTATCTCTCTTTACGGGTAAAAGGGTCGACACGTGTCCCGATATTGCATGTCAGGATGACTGCTATCGGTAAAACTTCTCCAGTAGGTCGGTTGCCGGTCTCCGACCCAGGACTGTTGATGCCGTTTCCGGACCACACAAAGGTGGGATGCCGGTTTTACTGGCCTGCCGGGGAGTTTCGAACTGGTCTGCATTGTTGTGGCTTCTTGGGACAGCCGCACTCTGTCGCCTCTCGCTATTATGGTATATTGGTTTAAATTACAAACCACTTTACATAAAGCGAGACGCAACTAATTTTTTAACAATATTGCAATCTATTTCGTATAATAAAAATGATACAAAGTTGCATATAAGAAATTATACATTTAAGAAACCTGAATATAGTAAGACATATAAACGTAAAATGTAAGTGAGGTGTAACTACATAAGAATTATATAAACACTCACATTCACAGTTTTATGCTACATAATTTATTTTTGTTGTATCAAACGTACGACTATTTAACACCCTGTTATCTTCTGCCTAGACTTTACTGTGTAACTTGCAATACATAACAACTCACTATGCTGCTCCTTCAATTCTTTGAGTAACCTAGCAACATTGTTTGAGGAAACGTACTTAATCGAGGATCGGTGGGGGAATTGGGCTTCCAGTCGCATACACATGTTAAGTATTCTTGAATCTATTTAAGGTTAAAGAATTGCATATAACACAAAGCACAAAAGATTGAAACAATTGAAAAGAAAATGTGGTCTTGATCGTCCCTGGCGTAACAATTATAATAATTCTATAATCATATAAGAGTAAATAACTACGATCACACTCAAACTGGAGTGAAGCAATACTTGGTTCCACAATACCAGCATTTTACATAACATGGAAGCCACCAACACATGTATTCAGTAAAACAGACCCCTTTTGATTTTTGACACATTCAACTACCGTATGAACACCAAAGGGGTTTCTGTCCACCTTTACTAACGTGTCAGAAGAAACATCCAGCGACTGTTTTATTAAACTTAGTCCCCCCCAAAAAAAAAACCTCTCAATAAAACGCGAGTAAAACCCAAATAAATGTCTGGAATTTTCTCACCCAGCTCGCAATTAACAATGGATGAAGCAGTAGGCCCTTCCGACGTCTGGAACTTTCGTGGTACCAATGTTACTTTCGACGTAACTCCCACTATGTAGTATGGCTTTCAGTTAATTAGAGCCAACAGAAAAATTCAATGCCATGGCCGGGATTTGAACCATGGATCTCCTGGTTTCCATCCAGTCGCTCTAACCCCTTGAGCCACCATGGTCAACGTACCTTCCCAACATTAAATTCTCCAATTGACTCATTAGATTTCCCGGTAGACCACTTAGGGTTCTCATATTTTGAGACAACCATATGTGGTGACTTACTATTGTAAGTACTTAATTACCAGGACTTTTATCGCTGATTACTTTTAATGTAAATTTATAATGCGGAATTAATCCTTAAAGAATTAATCATTTTAAATACATTACTCCGGTATATGGGTGATTTTTAATTAATTAGAGCCAACTGAAATATTCAATGCCATGACCAGGATTTGAACCACGGATCTTCTGGTTTCCGTCCATTTGCTCTAACCCCTTGAGCTACCATGGCCAACCTGCCTTCCTGACATTAAATTCTCCAACTGACTCATTATATTTCCCGTTATGGCTTTGCTTCGTGGACTCTCATATCCTAGTCACCTTTGTGACTGACCGCCCGTACTGGGCGAACTCTTGTGGTAACTACCTGCCCGAACTGTATTTTCGGGCCGCTCTCTTCTAGATCTGTCGTTGGGCGAGGTAATGTGCACAACGTTACATATCCTAAGGAAGGAGGGATAAGTGAAGTAAGGTCGAAGTCAACCACCTGGAGTGGTTTATCGGAATTTCGCACTCTGCAGTCTTCAGTTTTAATCTCACTGGACCAATCACCTTAACGTTTATTTATTTACAATTACTACTTCTGTATTATATTAAATCCATTATCATTATCATCATCAATCATCATCATCATCATCATCATCACCACTACTATTACTATTATTATTGTCATGTTTGGAGCCTGGGGTAGATCATATTGTAACGACCTGATCTTAGTTTGTGAAAATTAAGGAACACGTGGTCAGGTCGAACACGGGAGCAAACTCTCAGAGCTGAACTACATGCTTTAGCGAGAGGTTGGGGTTTTTCTATAAAGGTTTCATTTCTACAAAGGTAGAAATTTACCTGTCCAGAAGTGGAGTCGCCTACAGTTACATGTTGCTCCACCAAGAGTTAATTATAAGAGAGAGTGTCTATCGCTTAAAGGTTATTCATCTATTCATAAAGGAGGGGAGGTAGTGACGTCACACCTACTACTTGAGTCACCAGAGTGTCATTGATACAGTCATTTGTGACAATATACGACCGCCATTCTTCCAGTCGCTATGTCATAGACCTTTAACCGAGAATTCTCAATTTGAAACTTACAAATTATACTTTCTTGCCTAATAAGTTCTTTGGTTTTTTAGTAGTCTTGGCTGAATCCTCTCTATTTCTTATTATATTAGTAAGCCAGGTTTATCTTTAGTGCGAATTTCATTTGCCTGAAACTTACGGTGAATTACGGTCCCCAAATTACCACCTTGGTTCCCTTGCTATGGGTATTGCACTGATTTCGTAGAATTACCCGTTCTCTAGTATATTATTTCTGTTTAAAACAGGAATGAAACATTCACAAATTCAGAAATTGTTTGTGTTATTTTGTACTGCAGGAATACTAAATTGCAGTAAATATTTCTTAATAAATCTTCAATAATTTAAACTAACGTATTTTCTGTTCAAAACTGAGAAGTATAGCTTGGCTAAATAAATTAATTGTTAATGGATAATCATAAAAGCGTAATATGCACATGCATATACACCTGAGTTATCAGAACCATCGTATAGCTCTACTTGCCCGTATAGTGTCTCCCATTGTCCTGCATCTGCTCTGCGAAGGTGCCACAGATGTTGTTTGTTGCATCTCTTGTGTAACGAGATGCATGGCCGCTTATCTACGAAGTTACATGCTGCTACTGTAAGTTTTGCTAGATAAAGGTAGATGAAGTACGCGTGAAAGAAGGTAGGACAGGTAAATATAGGGAGTATTACAGGTGCCCCAATCTGCGTTGAGTGTAAGTGGCTGAGTACATGTCATCAATCTTCACTTACTCCAGTGCGGAGAATACTGAAGACAATCCGGTGTGACATATCACTACATGGTTCTAAACTACACTTTCTCTCCTCAGCTCATATATTATTTAATGCATTACATGAGCGTGTGAACAGACGAAGTCGGAGAAAAAAACTCGCAGCCCTGAGGAAAGGAGGGGAAAAAATGAAACGTGATGCACAAGGATGAACGAGAGGAATCTATTATTAATATCTACATCGTGTGTAATTTTCTGTGAGGCCCGTGTGAAGCTTCGCTACTGTACCAATCCCAGTTATAAATTATATTGATAGGGACGCATACATCATTCTGATACCCTTACTCTTGGGAGCTCAGTATTGGAAAAAATAAAGCGCTGGGAATAGGAGACCAAACTTCCTCTCCAAGAATTCGACTGGGAAATTTTTAACTTCCTAGCGGAAAACAACATAAACAAGTGGCTTTTGCTTCACTTACGTCTTTTATCTGGGGACTCTGTGGTTGGGGATACAATAAACGAGAAACAGAAGCTTCTGATGCGAGTAAAAGCAATGTTTATGTAAGGTAGAGTAGTTGAAGAGGAAATGATTAGATCTCTTACCAGCTATAAACAAGTTTTGACGAGAAATCGATGTACTTCCTTTTTTTATTGAACACTTGTGGTAGACAGGGAATGTATTTTGTTTCATTAAAAGGATTGCATATCTGTTTTTCAAAGAAATGCTAATTTTGTGCCCATCTAAACCAAAAAAAGAAATAAAACATCTAATCGTGGAAAAAATCATTGCTAAAACATTCAAGGACGCTTTCAAGAAAGCTTCCCCTATTCTAAATAAGCACATTCTTGGAAAATATTTCCTTTCTCAAAAGTAAATACAAACATTTCAATTAAAGTACCGCGTATTTAAGATACATATCACGACCAAATGCATATATCGATGTATTTATTTATGATTATTTTATTTACTTTTGTAGATTACCTGTGATTAAATTTTGTGTAAGTTTGTAAACAAATAACTTGTGCTAAGTAATTTGCCTATGCCCCTTTCCAACTAATTTTTCTTTTAAATTATATTTTACGGCGCATTTTAATAATTTT
The DNA here is from genome assembly GCA_030765055.1 of Mantis religiosa. Lineage (NCBI taxonomy): Eukaryota > Metazoa > Arthropoda > Insecta > Mantodea > Mantidae > Mantis > Mantis religiosa. Next base: position 53,249,865 of record CM060957.1, read on the forward strand.
TCTTTTGTTTCCTTATCACATACGTTAAAACGGCTTATGACTGTTCTGAATGTTGTATTTAATGAGACCCACGTTTCTGAGTCTCATAATGCCTGGGCAAACAATTATTAACAATGTTTCAATCTTTTAAATTAACTGAAGTCCGAACTCTAACAATTTCCGTATTTAAGAAAAATTGAAATCTGAATGAAAAGACAAATTTTAAAGAATACTGTGGAACAAACAGCTAACAGAATTTAAACATAATCTACTATAAGACAAGCCAGGAACATTACTCCGAAGGCGTATTAAGAGAAGTTTTTTCCCTCCTTAACTGTAATAGATTCTAGCCCACACATTCTCTCTTGGACGGAACCGGATTTTTCTTTAGTTTTCCCAGTTTTTCCACTTTCGTGGTCACAAAAGGAGGAAAAATTAGGGAACGCCTGGCGGGTATTCTTCACCAGGATTACTATAAAGGTTAAATTATTACTTTCTTCTTAATGCGTACAGTAGTCAAAATGAAAGAAGATATAACATGATTGATAATACAGAATGGCATATAGGTAATATGTATAACTTTGTAACAGTATTTTTGGGTTCGGAGGAAATATGAATTTATAAAATATATGTAGTTGTGTGATTGACCGAAGTAGTAGTGGTGTGACGTGGTATGACGTAATGTGGTGACGTGCCATTGGATCGGCCATCACAAAATTAAGAAGTAAGTAACGATAGTGACGATAAGTCAATAATCCTGAGGAGAGAGATATGCTATTAAGTTTTGTGACATTAGAGAGATATATGTTCTTCAATCTTGTTAAGTGACAAGAAGTCAATAATCTTGAGGAGAGTGATATGTTCTTCAGTCTTGTCGTATAAATATAATAAAATAAGAATTCATCGAAATAATTTGACTTCTTTATTCCGAACCACGCCTTGAAACACATGTCTCATGACTTATTTAGAATTCGATTGATACTTCAAAATAATCATGGAAGTGAACGTATGAACATAATATTGGAGCTGATATTGGCGTGGATGCCTTGTACAAGAGGATCCAAGTAACAAATCGGAATTAACTTTATCTGCCACAAATTACCGTTACAACTTACACCAAAGGCCCATAGTATTGTGACTTTGTGGGTTCGTGAAATTAAAAGTCCAGGTTACAAACACCAAAAATTGCTCTTTATTTCCATAGAAAAATCCTTTAGTCAACCTGACAGTAGCAGAATTACGTCACATACACAATACAATTTGCAAGTTCATCGAACACAAAGTTCACACAGCTGTTCGCGCACAGGAATTCAATTAAAAACTGTCTCCTGACGAGTTGCGGCTTATTTATTAACAGCTTACTCACAATCCGGAATGTCTCAATCAAGACTGCACCAGAAGACCAACTCCTCAGATATCCACCACCTTCCCCCGCACCGTTTCGGTGAGCTTTTATCTCCGCAGTGCACTGCCGGTCTCTTTGAACTCGTCCCTCACACCGCCTCGCCTCAACAATGCGTTCGCGACAGTATTAACAGTAAAAAATGCTAAAAAACTTACTCGTATACAAGTGACTTCGGACAAGGAACCCCTAGCAGATATAATAATTATTTTGTATTTACTCAATAGAAACCTTATCCCAGTTGTCGGAAAGAAATATCCCTAAAACATCAGGAGGACTATTTCTATGTTAGAGGGCCACGCCGTGGCTCAGTGGTTAAACCGCTTGGCTCTCACCAAGGCGGCCCGGGTTCGATCCCAGGTGACTGCAAAGTGAGATTTGTGGTGGACAACACGGCGCTGGGGCGGGTTTCCTCCGGGACCTCCGGTTTTCCCCGCCATCTCATTCCACCGGTGCTCCATTTCATCCCATGTATCATCAGTGTCACCGCCTGCGGTGCCGTATGTAGCAAAAGCGGGCGTTAAACACTACACACACATTATATGTTAGAGACCATATTTTGTCCTGAAGTACTGGACACTGGGTGTACAAATATTTTGTTTCCCTTTGGCATCTTTTTCTGGTTCTGCCTTAGGCTTTACAAACCTAATGGTAGGGTTATGACAAATCCTGTTGTGTTGCTTTCAGGAACTAGTGTCAAATTGTCTTGTGCTACCCTTAGATTCCAACACGTGGACCTCTTCAAAAACATTTTATTTTCCATGAAGGCAGGATGCCCAGATGTACGCAAGTGTTTCCATCTATCTGTGGCAATGCTGACGGAGGCTGTTGTGCTGAGATTCCCCTAAGGGAGGGGATCCGTCTCTTGCAGCTGCCGTAGTGCGGGCGCTACGGACCCTTAGCACTCGTGGTATCTCTGACGTCATGAGAGGAACTTCGGGCCGAACGTTCCAGACCCTACCGAAGGGAAGTTGTTCGGATTGGGTTGGACTCAAGGGGGCAGTGTGTTCCTGACACTCGTGTGAGTTCGGGTACCTCTGGCCAGACCTCGGCCGCTCGGAGGGGGTAGAGGGTTGCCTAAGAAGTCCCGGGTATTCGCCTGCAGAGCTAGTGCTAGTAGAAGGTATACTCCTGTAGGGGAGGGGATCCGTCCCCTTCAGCTGCCGTGGTGTGGGCGCTGCGGACCCTTAGCACACGTGGTACCTCTGATGTTACTATAGGAACCTCAGGCCGAGCATTCGAACCCCTCCCTGATTGGGAGTTGTTCGGATTGGGTTGGACTCAAGGGGGTAGTGTGTTCCTGACACTCGTGTGAGTTCGGGTACCTCTGGCCAGACCTCGGCCGCTCGGAGGGGGTAGAGGGTTGCCTAAGAAGTCCCGGGTATTCGCCTGCAGAGCTAGTGCTAGTAGAAGGTATACTCCTGTAGGGGAGGGGATCCGTCCTCTTCAGCTGCCGTGGTGTGGGCGCTGCGGACCCTTAGCACACGTGGTACCTCTGATGTTACTATAGGAACCTCAGGCCGAGCATTCGAACCCTTCCCTGATTGGGAGTTGTTCGGATTGGGTTGGACTCGAGGGGGCAGTGGTTCCCAATACCGTGGGTGATCCGGTACGTCTTCGGATGGGGTTGATGGAAGCCACATATTCCTATTTGAATCAAAAAATATTTCTTTTGAAGCTAATCTTGTTACATATATAAATAGAACTTGGACTAGCCAGCACAGCTAGTAGAAGGTGCGCTAGATCACCAGGCGGTCCTACCGAGGTTATTCGGTAGCCTTCCCCTTTGAGGTCGGCGCGCGTAAATGGCATATCCACTTGCATCGCGCCTTGAGTCCACAGGACCAGATTGGGGGAGGGCTTGTCAATATCTAGGTCTTGAGCTATGGAAAGCCCCATGGAGGCGCCGGGCACCCTTTTGGGACAGTTTGGTAACTCTGGTCATTAGAGGGGCGGTCAGTTTTCACTCTGTGTGAATCGCCCTAGTAGATACCCTCGAACATATATAGTAGAAGGTATGCTAGATCATCAGGCGGCCCCACAGAAGTTTTAGGTAGTCTTCCCTGCGGGGTTGACGCGCGTTTGTGGCGCATCTATTTCCATCCCATCTTGACGTTGCTGTCGATGGGGGGAGGCTTTTTAAGAAATCAGATATTGCCCTTTCGAAAGAGCCCGGATTTTCCATCGCTCCAGGCTTGAAGGAGGCCGGAGTCTTCGTACTTTCGGGTGGATCTTCCGAGGGTAACTGTTGTCCTGATATCTATCCTGTATGGAACACAAGGCGAATACAGTTTATTTAATAGGTTCAGGTCATTCACTTAAAACTGCGCCGTTATATTGAAGCAAACAATTGTATTATTTGAGTAGATCGCCATCGAATCATATTTGATCCAGGCATTCAACTTTCCCTCTGGAAGCTTCTTCTGTACACATTAAATGTCATATAGTTCAGTACAAGGAATCTTCGTTGAATCGCCTCCGTTAAATTTAAAAGCTTCAAAAATTTATTCAGCTCATCAACTTGACTCTGGTGGTCTCGACATACGGCTTGGATCATTAAGTTTCACATGTGTTATTATGATGCAGATATGTTTCTCGTGCGAATCCTTGTAAATGGAAGAACAACGAACAGAGCTCCTCGAAAGGGATAGAACAACCTTGTCTGCTTTCAAGCATTTGTATGAATTTTAAATTATTTAAGTATAATTCAATATACTACATTGCATAATCTCATCAGTTAGGTAAACTTTTCCTGTGAGTTTTCTTGATTACCATTTTTAATCCAGGTACATTATATTTCCCACACGCCTTCTGTAAGCCAAGTTTGCAGCTCCTCAAACTGAAAAGCATTCTGGCAGTCAGAGCTGCATAAAAACCAACGTGCATATTCTCCTCCAGCCGATGAAGGATATGCGGTATCCACATAACTTCATACAAGAGATGTAATATATTTTCCAAGTGGAGTAAATCAACTAGCAGGACCTTGTTCCAGCCTATTGCTTGAATACTTTATTTGCGATATCATCTAATTATCAAGTTGACTATTCTATATGCTCCACGCAGCTAAAATGCATAGTGCCAACGTGTTTTTGCTGACGCCTATTTGTAGAGATACCAATATATTGGCATAGAAAAAATGAGAACAGTTAAAATAATGGCTACGCATAGTACGGGAAGATGAGGAAGTTCGACGTGTGTTATGTATCAGGTAGCAAGTGTGAAAAAGGTGAGATACGTGTTGACCAATAAAATATCACGAAGGCTTGGAAGAAATTGGAATGAGACGAAAGGAACAAAGAAAATGGAAGATAATTCAGAGAAGACTGCGTGACGTTGACATACAAAATTTGGAATCACAGCGTGAGGGCTAAGCTTTCAGTGTCAAACAGCGCAAGGCTGAGGCGTGAGGGAGCAGATTTAGATGACTGAACACGAGGACAAAGCGATTTAGCATAGCTAAGACCGGGTGGCTGAGAGGATAAGTTAATTATTGATGTACACAGCAGGGTGAGAATTTCTTCACTCTGTAGGGAAGGGAGCACATGAAGTAATGTTGTGTTGAGTGCAGAGAAACAGGTCTGAAAGAAATAAATTTTTAGGACCAGTTCATTGTATCTAATGCGAGAACGACGCTTACTTGGATGTAACTTAGGTTAAAAAATGAGGTCTCGTTTTAATTAAGATTCGACAAAGGAGATTAGAAAGAAGATAATCGGCAAAATCCAGTAGTCAGGGCACTCCATACTAGACTTTAATTGTATTAATTTTAATCCCTTCCTATTTCTTCATATTCTTTACTATATCATTTTGGTTCCCGTAGGGGAGGGGGTCCGTCCCCTTCAACTGCCGTGGTGCGGGCGCTGCGGAAACCTAGCACTCGTGGTACCTCTGACGTTACTAGAGGAACTTTGGGCCGAGCATTCGAGCCCCTCCCTGATAGGGAGTAGTTCGGATTGGGTTGGACTCGAGGGGGCAGTGGTTGCCGATACCCGTGGGAGATCGGGTACGTCTCCGGACGGGGTTGAGGGAAGCCATTAATATTCCCGCGTACTAGCCAGCATAGCTACTAGAAGGTGTGATAGATGACCAGGCGGTCACACCGAGGTTATATCGGTAGCCTTCCCATTTTGGAATTGGCGTGCGTAAGTGGCGTATCCACTTCCATCCCGTCCACAGGACCAGATCGGAGGGCTTGTTAGTCTCTAGGTCTTGCCGTATGGAAAGCCCCACGGAGGCGCCGGGTGCCCTTTTGAGACAGCTCGGTAACTCCCTGGTCAAAGGAGAGCCGGGTCCTTGATCCTAAGGGTCCAGGACTAATAGGAGTAGAACCTCTGGCATCTGGTCGCCAAACAAGAATGTGATTGACATAACTACATTGAATAACGGTCTAAATAAATTGGGAGGGAGTGAGTACGTCATAACGGTTGTCAATGTAACGATTAAAATGACCAATTAGAGTCGAGACGTTTCCATGACAACGTTGCCGATATTCTAACACGTGCTTAGCATGACGCGGGCAAGCGAGTTAATCAAACTCTGCAGTAAAGACAATACCTAGGTTTTTATTTCTCTTCTGATAACGCTGCATAAACAGAATGCTCTCACAGTTAGAGATCCTGTACTGGCAAGTTACCTTGCATTTTATTTGTGGCAATTTGCCTTGGTTTACGTGTGCCTGAGTCCGTGTATCTGAGTGCATGTTGTGATCGTTTACAATTGTGTTTAATGAATGATTAATTATGTCTAAGTATAGGGACAAGCGAAAACCTGAACGTGCTCTGGAACCAAATAAAACTGTATTTGGTAAAGGTATTTCAAAGGACATACACGGGAAATAATATGCTCTGTGAGAGAATACTTCGATGAGGAGAAATTGAAAGGGGAGTCTAGTATTCCATTCTCTAAGGTGCTTGATAGGACTTCACGTGCGTAGGTATCAGTAAGGGAATTAAGGTTAAGACTGGGAAAGAAACGTATTTTAGAGAAGAAGGTTAGACATTGGGGTATAAATTAGAAACTCCAGGGAAAAGTTATGTAAGCGGCACTCTCCCACTTCAATAAGCATCAAAATGTCACAGGTATGCCTCTTTTGTTTCGATTATCTCTACATTAATGTGTTCTTGCATGTTCTAGCGTTTGCATGTAGATCGACGACTGTACTATTGTCTTTGTGTACAAAATTATAAATAATTAATAATATTAACAACAATAATAAAATACCCATTGCAATCGCAACTGAATGACCCTCACGCGTAGTGCTATCACGCTCTCCATGTGGCAACAATAAGCGGCAACGTCGCCTGTCTCTCGATACGAAATGTCAATCACTTTCTAGATTGGCGACCAGTATAGCTATATTTTTTTGGTATAAACAAAATATGCAGAAATTCTGTCGTATACTCGTGCTAGATTCCTGGATCAGAAAAAGCATGTAGCACCATAAGAAATCTGCAATTATAGTTTTAAAGATTGTATTGAAACGCTTGGCAAAGTAACATGACCACAATATCCCATCTACCACCAATATGCATCTTAGATTGGTCGGGCAGTAGATAGTAAAAGCGTTGCTTACGTACGAATAGAATGAATAGAGCCGTAGCAACAATGTGAAACTACAGATCTATGTATCATTATTTTTATCATTATTCATTTGCTTTAATATTTTTACCTTTTTTTTTTTTTTTTTTGTTTTTGTCTGTCTTCCATTTCTTTCGATACTACAGTCACATGTTGGAGTAAATATTCTTCAGTATTTCTCGCCTTCGCGTATGAGTATCGACTCTTGTGAAGGAGGGGAGGAGAAGAAATAATAAAAAAGAGAGAATGAGAGAAGAGGCGCGATATGAATTCTCCTCGAATGCGAGTGCTCTCCAGAAAATGGACCACGTTTTCAACCAATTTCTTTGAATTCAACTTCACAGCAGCGTTCACGAATGGATGATTTGAAGTGGCTTCGTTCCGCGTGCATGTGAAGAGGAGAGGAAGAAAAAAAACTCATGGAGGTGCATGCATTTTGGTGCTATTCTCCAACACAAGCGAAGAGAGGAAATTTGCAAGACTGATTTATGCACATTCATGCAACACTTAGGCATTAACAAGTTGGCTTCTTAAAACTTCTTGATGCTAATATATTATCAACCTATTCCACTTTCTACATACACTGATATCCTTGACTAAGATGAAGTGAAATTAAAGTGTGAGAGGTATGCTGAAGTGAGCGCCTCTGCTGGAAGTGGACTAAACTAGAGAGCAGACTTATATGTTTCACTAAATAAGAGCTTTCATCCAAATACATACATGTTTTATGGTTTAGTTGACTCATGTTAACGCAAATAAAGACTGCAAAGGTAGCCGATGTCCCCCGTGGTCTAATGGTTAATCTTCTATCCTCCAGTATACAAAGTCGTAATTAAGGGGAGGCATCGGTGAAATTTCGTCAAAATTGACAAAAAAGACATTTTCCGTTTTTTGCATTAAAATTATGCTTAAACATTGTAGTTTCAGAATCTTCCGTCAGTTAGGCCCTAGCGCCATTTAAAGAGCCGCTACGTCATTATTTAAATGCCCATGTGCGGGTGGGCGTGGCCATTTATATTGCTTTTTCCAGTGTGTCGCAAAGAAATTGATGGAATTCTCACGTTTAAACTACCCGGTTTGATTCTGTAACTGTGGTAATGTGCAGACACATCTTCTGGATGTTTGTGGAAGCTACTGAACCTTTCCGCTATCATTTTTATATATTATTTCCCACTTACTATCTTTGAAAGTGAACAAACATTTCCACTGACATGTAGTGTTTGTGAAATATGGTTTACATGCAAGTGAAAGCTGTGGATAGCAGCTTATATTAAATTATTATTGCTTAGAATAGGAATAAAGCCTGATTTAACATTGTATTGCTTTCTTGTTGCAACAGTAGGTATATGATTCATACCAGGTTAGGAGTACAGTGGCTATTTCAAAGCAAAATATAATAAAACTTTAAGGTGTTCTAGCCATAATAGTAAGTAATGATACCAGAATGCTATGCTTGAGGTAAATGTTAAGTGAAAACATATTAAGGCCCAAGAGTTAACAGTGATACTAGTAGGTCAACTTTTGATGTAAATAGAAGAATGGTTGATGTATTTCTGGGCATTGGTAAGTGTCATATTTCTATGTAGAAGTTTTGTATGACCATGGGTATGAATTGCATGAACTATTCTACTTTCAATTTACATCTCATAGACAAAAAAAGAGATTAGTTAGTACTATTATATGGGAAAGTTGCATTAAAGGATAAGCACAGAGTACTAATGAAAGTTTCCATGGAGTAAATGTCACAAAGAAGTTTTTATACCAAGAATGAAATTGTAAATTTCAGTGATTGCAGGTGTTAGTGAATTTAATATGGGTTATAAAGATAGACTTAAAGTTAAGGCAAAAGTTGCAGAAAGCAAAGTAAGTCTTGTTAGCAAGATAATTAGCAGTATTAGGGATAGGTGAAAGCTAAAACAAAGTGATCAAAGTTCATTGAGAAAATATAAATCTGCCAAGCAGCAGTTAAAGGTCACTAAATTAAAAACAGAAGAGGATAGTAAACTAGCTGAGTGGTCTTCATATAGTGCAGGAGGGTTTTGAAACATAGAAAAAAATGTTGTTTATATTTAGAGCTTCCAACTAGATTTTTCTTCATGTCCAACTTTTAGCATTTTTAATACTCCTTATAGTCCAGATACTAAAGCTTTCAATGAATTTCTTTAAGTTTTGCATATATGTATATTCCTAGATAAGTTTTAAATAAAAATTGGTATCATTATGGCTGTATATGAAAAAATTAATAATGATTGGTATTGAAAAAAGAAAATTGAAAAAAAATTCAAGAAAATTTTATCATATTCCTTAAATTTTCTCCTCCAGAACCATTAGACATGGGCAAATGAGTATATACATATATAGTTTTGTAACTACTAGCTATCTAAAGGAACCAGAATGCAAAGTTCCAATCATTTATAACAAAAATTGTAGAGAATGTAATATGTCTCCCAATGTAAAGAAATTTCAGCAAAAAATTAAATTATTATTGTTTTGGTAAAAACTATTGTAGATAGAAAAATTATAAAAAAAGGGCCAAAGGTAACGAAATTAAAGAGAAAGAAGGTAATAAGATAGCTGTAGAGCCTGCATATGATGCATGGAGTTTTCAAAGCAAAGAAAGTAGTGTAATTTCTATCTAAATCTTTAAATTCATTTTTCCCCACTTTCAAGTATTGAACATTTTTGTATTTTCAAAATGCTCCAACTTCTGCAATTCTCAACGAATTTGTATTAAACTTTGCATACATATTCCTAAATAAAGTTTTAATAAAAGTTGGTATATTTGTTTATTTTAATTAAATAGTTTATTTATTATTGATTTTTAATCTCAAAATTGCAAAAAATTAAGAAAAATTTAATATATTTACACATAAATTTTTTTGTCCAAAAATACTTGATACATACTTTAAAAGTATAGCAACTTTTATAACCGATGTACAGAGAAACCTGAATCTAAAATTTAAAGTTTCTAAAAGAAAAACTGTATGACCTGGGACTTTTTATATAACATACAAAAATCATACTATAAAAAGCACTAAATATTTTTTTGAAAAAACTATTTAAGATAGAAAGATGAATTTTAAAAGCTTAACTGGATTCCCTATACCCCAGCTAATGACAAAATTTCAAGCAGTTCTTATGTAAACTCTGGATTTTAGCATTTTTCACAGATGTCTCCCCTTATATGTTTCACTAAATAAGAGCTTTTATCCAAATACTTAAATGATTTATGGTTTAGTTGACTCATGTTAACGCAAATAAAGACTGCAAAGGTAGCAGATGTCCTCCGTGGTCTAATGGTTAATCTTCTATCCTCCAGTATACAAAGTCGTAAATTCACCCGCTAAGGGTGATGGATTTTTTCAAGCGTAAAAATCCTTAACATGATTTTCTTGGGAAAGGAAGTTAGGCCCTTGCTCCCACATAATGCCTATTTGCACGTAAAGGAACCTCGTACTTCAAAGAGTAAATTTCGTCCATTTCCACGCCAGCAGTGTCCTGCTTCTCTCCGTAGCGCTATCTTCTTCCACCATGGGCGTCTGTGGCGGAATCAGTGACACTAGAAGTTCACCTGAATACATGTTCATATATACCAAGAGTGTGATAGTAAACTAATCAAACTTTTTAAATAGCTTTTTAGAGGAGTATGTTATTATTTTTAATAACACCACGAGAGATCTCTGTCAAAAGCATTTCATTTACCAGCTCTTATAACATTACTAAACGTTTACTCTGATTTGTTACATAGTTTAATACAAGAAACTGGTCCATTCTTCACTTTGAACTGCTTAAAATATTTAAATCACTGAAAATGTGATTATCTAAAATAGACATATCTCATTCTAAAATAGAATTTCTTTTATGAAATATTTGTTGTTAATAGATCAACTCACTTCTTCAGGCTCATGACTCTAAAACTGCTAAGCGTAGTCATTCATTTGCAGCTTTGCAGCTTTCAAACATAGGTTTATCAGTAGGATATTTCACTGCTAGAAAAATCTATCAAATTAATTTTTTGTGTATAGGTCAATGGATATGTTTCAACATAGTTCAAAAGAATAATTTAAAAATACAAGGGCTCCTTTCCCCCGTAGGGGACGGGATCCGTCCCTTTCAGCTACCGTGGTGCGGATGCTGAGGACCCTAGTACTCGTGATACCTCTGACGTTACTAGAGGAACCTCAGGCCGAACAGCCGAGCCCCTCCTTGATTGGGAGTTGTTCGGATTGGGTTGGACTCGAGGGGGCAGTGGTTCCTGATACCCGTGGGAGATCGGGTACGCCTCCGGACGGGGTTGAGGGAAGCCACATATTCCCGCGTACTAGCCTGCAGAAGGTGTGCTAGATCACAAGGCGGCCCCACCGAGGTCATATCGGTAGCCTTCCCATTTTGGTGTTGGCGCGCGTAAATGGCGTATCCACTTCCATCCCGTCCACAGGACCAGATGGGGGGGGGCTTGTTAGTCTCTAGGTCTTGCCATATGGAAAGCCCCACGGAGTCACCGGGCGCCCTTTCTGGACAACTCGGTAACTCCCTGGTTGAAGGAGTTCCGGGTCCTTGGTCCAACGGATCCAGGACTAATTCCCCCAGGGGCCTACTTCGGCCGGTTGAGTCCAGAGGCTCTACTCCCATTAGCCTTGAACCCGTAGGAACACGACCCAGGCCTCCTTCAACCAGGGAGTATCCGAACTGTCCCAAAGGGCGCTCGGCGTCCTCCGTGGGGCTTTCCATAGGGCAAGACCTAGAGACTAACAAGCCCCCCCATCTGGTCCTATGAACTCAAGACGGGATGGAAGTAGATACGCCACTTACGCGCGTCAACTATCAAGGTGAAGACTACCGAAAACCTCGGTGGGGCCGCCTGGTGATCTAGCACACCTTCTACTAGCTTTGCAGGCTAGTGCCCGGGAGACTTAATGGCTTCCCTCAATCCCGTCCGAAGACGTACCCGATTCCCACGGGTATCGGGAACACACTGCCCCCTCGAGTCCATCCCAATCCGAACAACTTCCGAAGGAGGGGCTTGGTTGTTCTGCCCGAGGTTCCTCTAGTAACGTCAGAGGTACCACGAGTGCTGAGGGTCCGCAGCGTCCGCACTTTGGCAGCTGAAAGGGACGGATCCCTTCCCCTACGGGGACTTCGGTAGGTACGGGTTTGGCGCACCCGGGGTCCCGAGCCAACAGTCTCCCTCGTGTGGGCTCCTCTCCGTGTTTGAGGGAGACGGTCAACAGGCCCACCCACGTGTAGGCCGTGCGTGGGGACCCGTGGAGAAGGTTTTTAGATTCTTTTCTAGCTTAGAGTTTAGGATTTAGTGAACGAAATTTTTAGTAGGTTTTGATTGATGTTTTTATGTACGTGTATTTTTAATAGGTTTTGTTACACTTGTGTAGTTTTTAGAAAGCTTTATATCTGGCTTTTGCCATGACTAGTTTTTTAAAGGGCGCTGAAGACCGCCGTAGTTGAGTGCCGTTATATATATATATCACTACCACGATCCAGGACTAATGGGGGGTAGAACCTCTGGCATTAATACTAAAGGGCTCCTTTCGTGACACAACAATTTTGTTTCCTCCCTTCTGTACGCTATGGATGATGACAGACAGTAGCAAGAGTGCTATAATATTGAATTCCGCCAAACTGACTTTAATGGCGGTGCCATAAGTTCTGAATCAAATAACTGTTCAACTGACCGAAAATCCATAAATTATACAATAACTTAAAATTTGCTTAATTTAAATTTATTATTGAATGATATTTTCTTTTCGCTTATGCTATTTTACGATCTATTCCAAATAAATTAGGAGGAGTTAAACAGTGATATACCTCTATTTTGGTTTCAATTAATAAATAAGGGTATATTAAATACCTTTCTATCAGACTAAGTGCTCCCCATTCCAGAACTCCTAGCACAATAAAAGTATCATCTTGTTAAACGTCTCTCTTATTGTGAAGGTTACGAGTTTACGTTATGGCTGTCATACCTTACGGTTTTAGTGGTTTTCCTCGGAGCATTAAAATGTGTAAGCTTCACATTTGTGGTTCATAAGAAGCGATTCCTTATATCGATGAGTGAGTGAGAGTGAGTGAGAGTGAGTGAGTGAGTGATTGAGTAGGTGAGTGTACATTTAATTTGAAGGCCCGTCGACAGCTAGGTTATTTGCCCCCCCCCTCCCCCCCTTATGTCGAAAGTTAGCCATGTGTTTAGAAGGTAGTTTTAAGAAAGATACATGTTTTAAGTAAATTTGTTTATAAGGCAATTATTAATACTGTAGTAAACAGTCCAGGATTCCTGGAATTAAAAACACAGCATCCAACCGAAAGCCTCAATACTCGATGTTTCAACTCCAAGCTTATCGCAGTGAGATTTAATGCACTTCTCATTATTGCTCACTGCACAGAGTGCACGAAAACGCACGTGCGCTTTATTGCATTTCCAATAAAAAGGCCATATATTGAGAACAAAACTTTTAAGTTACGGGCTGGATATCAAATATTTGAACAGAAGAGCTAGGAAATCTTACCTGAACCAAGGAAAGCATTAGACCGTTGGATAAAGACCAGGGAAGGCATAAAATCGACACTGCAATGCTATTTGAATACGCTTTCGAAATTTTTAGCAATAGATATTGTGATTTTAGAAGATACATAGCAGACAATTTGAACAAGGGGCTACTACCAAGGGTAACCTGTCGAACAATTCGTGCTTCAACAACAAGAATAATATTAATAATATTAATAATAATCATCATCATAATATAGAATACCTGGAGCAAGTTATGGTCTTCTCTACTTAAAAGAGATATTGCTTTTACTATAAAATAGATGGCATTAATTTAAGAAGTTTAGAAACAACAACTGATTTAGGAGTTATTTTAATAAGGATCCATCTTTTAATAATGACGTCAACACAATGCTAAGTGTAGCATATAGAAATCTGGGATTCATTATTCTTAAGTCATCCAACTTCAAGGATATTAGACTTGTTGTTACATTATATTATTCATTTGTGAGATCCAGACTAAAATATGCTTCACTAGTATGGAGTCCTTATACCACCAAATTTATTAAACTTACCGAAGTTACTGAATACAAATTTCTAAGGTATGTGTTTTTCAAAACTTCTCATTATTTTCCGAAGTTTATATCATATAACTCATTGCTTCATTTATTCGACTCTAGAAGTCTATCACATAGGAGAAATTGTCAGTCAGTTACATTGCTTTTCCGTTAAAAATTACTTCATAATATGATGGATGAATTTAACCTAAGACAATACGTTTTTACGTTCCAAATGTTGCACCTCCTCAAGAGGTTAATACTGATTCCTATAAATACTCACCTAGTTATAGAAGGCAGTCATTATAGAATAAATTACATCCCTTAAACATTGATATGTATAGTATGAAAATCAGAAACTTTGCTTTATCCTGTGATTATTTATTACCAAAAGTAAAATATTTGATTTACTGTACATGTGAACCAATAATACCAACTTGTTTGTGTTTGCTTTCGTTTTCTTATTTATTTTGTAATTCATTTTGTGTGGTTTTGATACATTTTGTTCATACTGTAACTTTATAGTGAACATTGTAATTGGGCAAACCTGAAATGTTCACATGGATTGAATAAGTAAGGAGGTGGGTGGGTGGGTGGGTAGGTAGGTAGGCAGGCAGGTAGGCAGGTAGGCAGCTAGGTAGGTAGGCCGGTAAGTGAGTGAGTGATTGAGTGAGTGAGTGAGTGAATAAGTAAATGAATAAATGAATAAATGAATGAGTGAATGAGTGAATAAATGAATGAGTGAATAAATGAATAAATGAATAAATGAATAAATGAATAAATGAATAAATGAATAAATGAATAAATGAATAAATGAATAAATGAATAAATGAATAAATGAATAAATGAATAAATGAATAAATGAATAAATGAATAAATGAATGAATGAATGAATGAATGAATGAATGAATGAATGAATGAATGAATGAATGAATGAATGAATGAATGAATGAATGAATGAATGAATGAATGAATGAATGAATGAATGAATGAATGAATGAATGAATGAATGAATGAATGAATGAATGAATGAATGAATGAATGAATGAATGAATGAATGAATGAATGAATGAATGAATAAATAAATAAATAAATAAATAAATAAATAAATAAATAAATAAATAAATAAATAAATAAATAAATAAATAAATAAATAAATAAATAAATAAATAAATAAATAAATAAATAAATAAATAAATAAATAAATAAATAAATAAATAAATAAATAAATAAATAAATAAATAAATAAATAAATAAATAAATAAATAAATAAATAAATAAATAAATAAATAAATAAATAAATAAATAAATAAATAAATAAATAAATAAATAAATAAATAAATAAATAAATAAATAAATAAATAAATAAATAAATAAATAAATAAATAAATAAATAAATAAATAAATAAATAGATAAATAAATAAATAAACTACTTCCACTACCGTCTTATAATCAGTATTAATTACTAATAGAGAATTTACTGTCAAATAATAAAGCTTACAACATATTCAGATATTTAAATAAATAAAAGTTACTTGCAGATTTCCGCTATAGAAACAAGATGCCTGGAGTAAGTATTTCCAAGCATTTGCAATTTAATGAATGCAATTTCACTACATACAAGTAAGTTCTATATCCAGAAACGATATTAAGAAAAAAATGTTTTAGATAGATAATTTATACGAGAATCTGTAAACATTGTATATCTCCATTTAAACTTCGGCTTCATGCTTCAATTCATTCTGAAAGGCAGTAAGCACTCCGCTAATATGGTCTGGCACATGCACCTACAGATTGCAAACAGAAAGTGATCCTGAAAAACAATTTACACAAAGAAGAAACCAGAATGTCCGATAATAGTTCAGTGTTATTTTGAATTTGTTGATTTTAGAGATTTTAAATTGTTAGTCTTGGTATGGGCTTTTTTATGTACTTTTAGTAGTTGAGTGATTTTATTTTATTTTACCTTTTAGCTTAATTTGTGTATCTTTTAGATTTTAGTGTTGACTTAGGGCCAAATGACCTTGTTGTCGACGGGCCCTTAAACACCACACACTCACTCACTCACTCACTCACTCACTCAAAATACTTTAAGCATGGGAAAGCTCAGGGAGTTTACTATTCCAAATATATGGCTATGACTTCGGTACTGTTTTCGCATATTGAATAAAAATGAAAAATTATAATTACAAGGTCATTTTTGAACCAATTAGTACTAATTCTAGGGATTAGTGGCTGGTTCCAGGTTTTATATAATACTTCAGTGAAATTTGTTTAATATTTATTAATCGCCAGTGGCTGGGGATTTTATGTATCATGCATAAGCTATGACAGGGTAAAAGGTTTGTAAATAATTAACTACAAATTCCAATCAGAATTTTAAGTAACATGAATAGCCTATCACCATTTTAACCGACATAAAGGTTGTTAGATACACCATGAAAATGATTTTACATTTCTAAAATGTGCCACGACTGAGCCTCGGACGACTTGTTTGACCTCCGGCTGTGGTATTGTGTTTTCCAAACTAATACTAGTTCCTTACTTTAACGTTCACATGATTAGTGTTGCACTTACCAGAAGGAAATACATATTTCATTCACCAAAGAATGCAAAGTAACGTTTACCTTCATTTTACATCAGGAGTGATTTAAAGGAAACAATCATTTAGATCCATATATGTGCACCTTTCTATTGGAAACGACATACTTTTGTTCTGCCATGTTACAATATTTACTTACTGCAAATTGTGCAGATCTATAAGTACTTCCAGATCCAACTCTACTATTAGTTGACTCTCCTTCCTTTAGCTCATACGTAGTGGACAAAGAGTAATAAAGTACGTAGATAAATACATAAGACTGCAAAGGTAGAATCAGAATGAAAACGCCAATGCCAACGCTCAGATCTGAACCACGGATCTTTAGCTTATTGTGGTGCAGTTCTAACCAACGAGCTGCCATGACAAACATATCAGCACTTTAACTAACCACTAAGTTATATTTTTTTCTAAATATGTCGTCCTTGTATATATCATTTCAAAATTCAGTTAAGAATGTCTTATACGTTAATAGCAAAATGATTTTGAGAGTTTAATGTTGGTCCAGCACTTTATTATCGTACCTAATTGGACAGAGTAGCGGTATTGGAGGAATCACATTCAATGTTTTGTCTGGTTCCATTCTTGCTATTTTAACCTACTTAGTTAAAAAAGAACAAATTTCTGTCGACTGGAGAGGAACTGAGGTATCGATGCTACACCACCCTTTCTCGATCTACCACTTCTTACTCCTCAAGAAAATTTCTTGAAGAGGTGAATATTTTAAAGGGGGATTAAATGTAAACATATTCTGACGTGCCCGCCTCGGTAGCGTAGATGGTAGCGTGGCTGCCTCACGTTCGAGAGGTCCCGAGTTCGAATCTCGGTCAGGGCGAGTTACCTGGATACGCCTTTTTCCGAGGTTTTCCTTTATCCTGAAAGACGAATGTCGGGTACCTCTAAGCTCCATGAACCCTGGACACATTTAAGCATCATTTCAAACATCTCATTCACCGTCCTATAAGACTTAACGTTTGAGGACGTAAAATTACACACGCCCGTGTCATGTTCATGTTCGTTTTTTGACATTTCAACAAAGCATTGTTTAAAAGTTAATTCTTCTATTTGCTATAGTTTAAATAAAATATATATCTATAGTAATAATTTTATTACATACTTTCTTGTAAATATAATAGACCCAAGAGTATAAAATAGCTTCAACAAAAATTCTTTAAGAGCTAGCCGCTTTGTAATGACTTTGAAATCTGCTCTTTTGAATAAATAAATACGAATAGCAGCTCAATCTGTCAGTCAATAAATGTCTTGTAGTTTACTAATTCTCCAAAATTAATTCATATTGAAGAGGACTATTATGGTCAATCCCAGATAAGAATCCCAGTTACTGTCATTTATCACGAAGATATCTTAAAACTATGATAAACAAAACTGTCATTTTTTTTTGAGAAAAATAAATCGGAAACTTTCTTCATATGAAAGAAAGTTGGAGTGGGAAGAGTGTTCTTCAAAACCATCGAGTAGTATTATTGAAATAAATCTCAACCTACATTGGATTTTGAGTTATCCTGTTCACCCACACACTCACACACACCGCACACTCCCACACACACCGCACACTCCCATATACACCTACACATCCATTCACTCCCACACAGTGGAATTTCATTCCGGAGGGGATTCGGTACGTAGGCCTCCATGCTGGGATCATTGTTCCTATGCTCCCAAGTGGGGCACACCCGGGTGGAAGGATGAGTCGAAGGAGACAGAGGGCGGCTGACCTAAGAGCCACGACAGTACAGAGGGCAGTGTCCCTACAGTTTACTTGGATAGAGACTTCCCCCGACAAGCCAGTACAACGGACACACTCCTCTACTGCGGGACAGCAACGAGCCAAGGAGCCGAGCCCTAATGGTCCCAGGCCGGCGATCCGAGCCCGAAATGTCCCTGGCTGGCGGTCACGAAATGGTCCCAGAAGAGGACCGGAGACGGCAACCGAACTACCGGAGGAGGAAGGTATATCATCCTGTCTGCACCGCCGAGACTCCCGCTGAACACATCTACCCTGAAAGAGACCACCAGATGAGAGATGATGTTAAATGATAATGGAAATTAAATGGAGGGACAGGAAATTCGGGGGATGTAATATACCCACTCGGCATTTGCCTAGCTACCCGGGAAAACCGCCGACGAAGCCATGGATCAGGTAGGTCGGCCACGGGAATGGAACCCGGGCCTCCCGAATGAGGGCCACAGACGAAACTGCCTGAGCCGTCCCGTTCGGTCACCCACACAGTGGTTTTATATATTTTTTTTTCAGAGATCTCAAAGCGCACATTACCAAAGAAATCTTGGTATTTAATTTAAGGCAATATAATATTTCAACTTCCTACTATGCATGTGGTAGAGAAACTAAAAACAAGTGAAATATTACGTGAAAATATCCCACATTCAATATCTACAATGTTTTAATCTCAACTGCAACTTCAATAAAGTTAAATGTGCGTATGATATATATCAGAAATAGTTCGTTTTACACAATTTTAATGGTTATAAAGACCAACGAATGCAGAGAAAGAATTTTGTTATCTCCAGTAGGAGAGGCCAATAAAGAAGGCAACATCTCTTAATAAAATACGTTGCCATGCAAGATAACATCATCATTTTTAAAATATTATATGTGTATATATTCCATTACATGACAAAGTGGTCCCAGGTTAGTTTTACCAGAAATGATTTATATTTTTCGCCCAAGTATTTTCATCACGAGTGCTTGTTTTGACATCTTTTATTTTTCCTGCATGGATCTCCAAAGAGGAAGTTTACGCATTTCTAGAGTTCATTTTGCTGAAATAAGTCACACACTTCCGCTCCTTCACGTTCAAGTTTTTTTTTCTTTCCTTGCCATGACTACGGGTATGGAAGAAAGAACGTTGAAATCTACCGCACATTTCTATATAGACCTTTGTTACCTCATGCATTTTTCATATCGTCCATGTCACGACTGGAACGCTACAATGGGCATATCCTTTGAGCATATCTTGAGAACTAGCAGACATTTGGGGGCTAGTGACTTCAGACCATGAAGTGCATGCTTAAATGTCAAGAGGGCAGAAATCATTCGCTGTAGGGTTAAGAAAGTAAACATCAAGAGGAATAAGTACAGGCTATGACGAATAACGTCCTAACAGCATTTCTTCGCAAGTTGCAGGTCGTCTCTATCAAGCATGTATCTACTTCTTGGATTTTACTGTGTAAATGTTTATAAGAAAATTACAAGAAATAGGTTTCACAAACACCCATACCTTTTAGTTATTTAAATATAATTAATACTTCTTTGTTTCCCCCCCTTTTTGTATTGCCCAATACATGCGTTATAAAGGGCTGATTCTCAATATAATGATTAAATCTTTAATTGAATTTTCTTTGAAATGTATTAAGCAGACTAAAATACTAAAAAAGTTCCTTGTAATGTATTCTTACTGTAATTTGCAATACTTTTTAGTGCTAAATTGAAATGCTGTGTATGCCTATTCATACAGTTAAACTTGAGAAATTAAATACCCTATGTATCACTTAAATGTTGGAGAGCATACACAGGCAATTCATGTTCCTACAAACATGTAATATCTGCCGAAAGAGAGTGTTTAAATCTTCGCTAAATCACTTGACTTGTGAATATCTGACGGTTCATTTTATACCTACTGTACCTAGGTGTGATTTGGTGTTGCATTATCAAAATCAAAGAACAATTTTAGGTCGATAGTTAAGAATTGTAAAATAGCTACCCAGAATTTACCTTTCAAGAGTCAGGAAACTTCTTATGCATGCAATTCACCCAACCGATATTCCAAGCATGGTTCTCGGAATTGTTACATCTGCTGTACATCATACTGTGACGTAATGTTACACCTCACTATTATAATAGGTCTAGTAAGAGTTTACTATAACTCAAATTAGTATGTTCAAATAGCCATACTCGCAAATATCTATCTCCGTTATGCTGATCATAGATCGTATGCTTTTTAATGTAATACACACATACACACCCACAAAATAAAAATTTTTATTCGGGATTACATCTCTTAAATTTGTGAAGTAAAAATGGCAGGTTATAAAATTATGATTCATGTTTGGAATGTCTGAGGTTTGAACCCTGATGGGAGCCACTTTTATTACGAGGGTTTCATTAATTGTTCCCTGCCCTTCAAATGAAATGCTGGTATGGTGTTTTATTCTCTCTTACATTTCTTTTCGCTTTGTTTTTCTTTCTCACGTTACAGATGGACTACGGGGCATAGACACAGCGGATATTTTATGTTGTTCTGGTGACTTCTGCTAGCGTGTATTTCGGTGTGATGGTTTGGATGCAACGTTGTAAACATCCATAGAGTAAAAAAGTCACTTGAGCATATAAAATACCATTGCTTGCATTAACTTTCTTTTAAAACAAACGACTAGCAGAGACTACAGTCTTGATGTGCTAAACAAATGAGTAGCTGTATAAGACAAAATTCTTCTGCATGTAACCATTGCTGAATACGGACATGTGTAAGTGTCTGTCTGAAATCTTGCAGATTTATATGAATGCATTTTGCAATCATGGTTTGCGTGTGTTCGCAAGTATATAAAATGGCTAATGCATCAGGCATTATTTAATAGCGGACAACTTTATGATTATTTGTAAAGTATAGGAGAAAGTTGATACAATAAGTTTGATGGAAAACTGAATTGTGTCGACTAAAAGAAGAATAATTTTTTAAAAGTGTCCTCAATAATTTCAAAATATTGTTTTATAATTAAAACATCAGTTTGCAAAGGAAATAAATCAAATGATGAGTCATTATTTCTTTATGCCAAAAGATTACATTATTTCTCCGTTCCGATATTACGACCCTGGGTGATCATCGCTCGAGAGCAGCCGTGGTGAACAGTAATTCTCCAAGGACTTCACCAAAGGTGAGAATCACACTATCAAACACCTTCATCACCCAAAATAAACCGCTCCAACACTTACTATTTCTAACTTTTTCTCGGCTCCTTTAGAGGGTGGCCGTTCGAGTCTTCACTGCTGGGTTCGATCTTCATCCGTCCCACTGAGGCAGAATGACTCTCAAGTAGCCTGGGTGGGTCACCACCATCCAGTCGGGTGTTAGGGAAGTCTGCGGTCGTTTATCCTATCGTATATATTTTCTACTTTACCTCTGGTCCCATAATTATGTAATAACATGAAAATGTAAACTTAAATATACTTAAACGAAAAAGCGGTGAAGCTGATGAATATGCGGACCGCTTACTCCCAGACCCGTAAGGTTAATCTCTTTGAAAAGGAGTCTGCGACCATAGGGAAACATAGACTTTTACAAACCTTTGATTAATTAACTATAAAAATCGATTTGCGGATTTCCAACTTTAGCTAGACAAATTTGATTGCAACATTTGGGCCAAAGAAGTAAAACCACTTGTTATTACATTAAACTTTTTACAGCATTTTGGTGTCAGTAGCACATGCCTATCTCAGCATTAAGCAGAGAAGAGTATTCATTATTTTATTAGTTGCTAAATCGAAATCATTTATGAATTCAATCATTTATTTTACTGTTGGTCATGAAATATTAAGAAAATTTGTCCAATTTTACTTACATTTTCTGTGGAATACCAGTCTTCCATTCCATTCCATTCTTCACGAAATATAAGATCGTTCACAAGTGTGCAACTTTATAAGTCCAAGGTGTTCGTACTATAATGCAGGGGCTTTGTAAGTATATCTTTCATTATATTTCAGTAATTCATGAACTGAAAATATAACATATTCCAAAGCACAAGCCTTTCCGAAAGAACGAGTTTTTTTCAATAATGAAAGAATTACGAGGGCTGTCAATAAATAATGATCATCATTTTCTTACGGTCATAATTTTTCGCACTAAAATTCAATCTTATTATATTATGTTAGCTTAATATGAAACAAACACGACGTAGTAGTTTCATTGTTGGTACTCCTGGTTCCCGCCTGTGAGAACCAGGTAAGTTCAGACATGTTCAGTATCGCCTACCACTGCAATGGAGGTAACATGCAGTTAAAGTTGATGTTAGAGGAAGATCCGGAGTTTGTTTCAAACTTAATCACTGCTGATGAAACTTGGCTACATCATTTTGATCCTGAGAGCAAACAGCAAAGCTCAGTGTGAAAATATCCTTCATATCCAACCCCCCCAAAAAAAACAGTAACTGGGCAATACTACAGGGATGTCCTAAAAACATTGCAAGTCTATATCAGGCGCAAAAGACCACATTTCCATGAAGCAGGCTGGATGCTGCATCACACTAATGTGTGGCTGCATATTGACAATGTTGTTGCAAAAAATCAACGTGAAGAGCATCCCTCAGCCTCCCTATAGTCCAGATTTAGCTCCATGTTACTCTTTTCTATTCCCTAACTTAAAGTAACACCTTCGTGGGAGGCATTATCCATCATCTGAAGCAGTGGTGAAGGCTGCGGAGGCGATTTTGAAGAATCTCTCAAAAATTGTCCAGCATGTCTTTGTAGACTGGCAGAAACGCTGCGACAAGTGCAGCGCATTCAGGGGAGACTATTTTAAGAAGGACCATCAAGATTATGAGATTGAGTAAAGGTACGTTGTCAAAAAAGGTGTGATATTATCTTTATTGAACAGCCCGCGTATTAAAACTAGTTGAGTGGTTTGATTTATATAATAGTAGTGTCTTAATTTCAAGTACGCTTCTTGTATCTGACTTGTAAGTCTATCACATTAAACAAAAAGGAACAATGAGTTCTTGAACGTACTCATATCTAATGTACTTTACCGGATATTTCCCGACGTTACTCTGCAATATCAACAAAGAATCTTCTCGAAACGCTGTATCTTCCTATACACAAGAGTATTCTGTGAATATGCTTATTAAGAGCTATAACTCTGTATATTCTTTCTAGCGGAAAGAAGTACAAGAAAAGTCCATTTATATTTTGCGAAGAACGGTAATGCTTTCCTTTCTTTTATGCTTTTGTTTCCTGTTTTAGAAAGAAGTTTAGTTTTGAGAAAGCTAAACGAAAGCTCTTACGTTGTCTCACACCTTCCGTGATACTTGGATGCCATTAACACAACGGACGGAAAAGGAAGACGTGATATCCTCCAGGAAAATTGCCTTTCAAAAAGGAAACGAGAAAATGTCTCATGACAGAAATCCAGGTTTGGTAATCAAGTGGTTGCTATTCACCTATCAATTCTGATCGCATACGGGTCTAGAAAGCCATCAGTTACTTTAGAGGCACGTAAGCCTTCACAGAGCTGATATGTTACAAAATTTCCGCACTTACGAGAGGGTGAAGTAAAATTTTAATTATCGCTCTTTAAAAATGCGATAGAGAGTTTGTGTTCGATATGTGCTTGTTAGTTCTTCCCGACGTAGTGACCAATCCAGATTTATACATCTTTCCCAGCGTTTCTTCACCTTCCGAATACCTTGATTGTATAATTCTGCAGAATTCGCTTTAAACCACTCTTCCATTTCATTAATGATGCTATTTGTGCAGGGGCAGCTGCTGTTTAGGAGCACAAGAGCACGTGAACCCCCAATATTTGTCTTGTAGAAACCTTTTTCCTCTTTTCATTCGTTATTTGTATTTACCGCGCTCATTGCTTCATGTGTAGTAAATAAACGGTGATAGCGTGAATATGTGGCAACCTTCCAGGTAGCACACTTCTCTTGTGCTAGCACATCATGTAACCTTTAAAGCTCTGCCCATGCGTAGACGACAAATGCTACAGACAAGCATTGGTTGGGTACGCCCAGATCAGAGCACAGTTTAGATGTGCACGTTAATTCACATTGGCAACGCCAGAGGAGTTCTTCGTCATCTATGGAAAGTGCTACTATCTATAGAGTTTAACTGCAACTATCTCCAAATACAAAGAATGTTTACATCTCCTAGCGCTATCAGCCGTTGCTTTGTTGTTTTATGTCACTTTGAATACGGTGTGTATTTACAGTCCAGTTTCTAAAGAGGTGTTTTCTTTTAAGGTGAGACCATTGTGAGTCTCTTAGTACATCAAGTACAACTAGTGCTTTAGCGCAAAACAGATACTGTTTGTTGTGTGCAGCGCTTGATCGAGAGGTTTTTGTAATCTTCGTGACTGTTGAATTTCTTTCAAGAGGCAACTACGAACTCGGTGGCTTCCATTTTAAGAAATAAAATAGGTAAAGTGACTTGCGAAGAAAAAATGTAATTAAGCCGCTAGGACGTCAGCAGCCTAATTTGACAGTTAAGCGTGTTACAAAAATACAGGCGCAAAGTTAACAACAATGTATACACAACCTATAAATGGCTCTGCGATTGCAGTATTAGATATGAGCTGTTTCTGTTTAGCTCTGGAGTTTAGCTACTGGCGCGACAGCCCTAACAGGACAAAGGCTTACCAACCCGACTGCACGCCTCACGCCCACTTGCACACGACAGAGGTGGGCGATCATCCATTCGATACGGGGAGGAGATGTGGTCAGCATCTCGGCATCCCCCAGCCGGAATGTTACTTTTCGTGGCCAGGGCCACTTACCTAGCGTAAGCTCTTCACTTTCCTAACGATGCTGAGTGGGCACTGGTGCTATACCCGGGACCTAAAATCCGCACTCCATGGGTGGGTTCGAACCAGGGCCGCTTTCCGTGCCAGGGACCAAGACATGCTACCTCAGCCCACTACGCCACGGCGCAGGACTAACTCTGAAGTGAATAATTGGACAAAAGTAGCATGTGCCGACTTGGTACATCTTAGTGAAAAGATAAAGAAGCACGGGAATTCACTCTGACGTAAACATGCATGTATTAAGTTCGCCATGTTTGGTCCTGTAAATATTTATCTCAGCTTACAGACTATCACTAATCAACACAATAAGCAATGTGATAGGAATACATACATTTTTTCTAGGCTAATAGATTGTATAAAATTTTGTGGGGCGTTGGAGCTGCCACTCAGTAGTAGTGGTGGTCGTGCAGTAGCGGATAGTGCAAGTGTGCATTTTAAGTGTAGGTCTTGTGAACAAGCACATTTTTATTCCACGAGCCGCCACTGTATTTGTGCTGTCAAATCGGTAACCACGCAACGGATTCTTCATTTCCGGAAACAAGAAAAGGTCACTTGGTGCGAGATCGAGCGAATAAGGTGGATGCTGTAAGGTCACGCAGCCATATTCCCTTGTTTTGTTAACTGCAACTTTAGATGAATGAGCTAGTGCATTGTTAGCCAGAAGATGAAAACCTTTGGAGAGAATACCGCGTTGTTTCTTAATCAGAGTGGCTCGTAACTTGTCCAGAAGATTGCAGTAGTATCTGCCAGTAATGGTTTGATACCCTAAAAAGGTAATCTGTGAGGATGATTCTACAACAGTCCCAGAAACCTGAAAGCATGATCTTCCCAGCTAACTTTTGCAACTTAGCCTTTTTGGTGGTGAGGGGGAATTGGCATGTTTCCATTCCATGCTCATAGTTTTTGTCTCTGGGTGATACTGATAGATCCAGGATTAATCCATGGCTACCATTCAATAAAAAATCATTTTCATTCTGTTCCAACTGCATCAACGTCTGTCTTGAAAGGTGACGCCGTGTTTTCTTTTGGAAAGGGGTTAGCAAACGTGGAACCCACCGTGCAGACACCTTAAATATGTGCAGTTCGTCATAAATAATTTTTAACATACTACCATAACTAAAATGTGTCTCATAGGTGATCCTTTGGATGGTTACTCTTCTGTATTCCAGTATTAAACACTCTACTTTCTTCAATTTGACAGCATCGTCTGTCACTGACGGTCTATCAGCTCTTGGCTTATCATGTTAGGGACATGTGATCAGTTTGAAAATTCCTTTTTCCCCTCACAATAGTTTCATTTGATGGGCAAACATTTCCATAAACAGCCATCACCTCGTTATGCTTTTGTTAAATAAAAGAGGAAAATCACGTTAAGCAAGTAAATAAGAGAAGCTTAAGTAATGAAGGCAAATCGTAAATGGAAACTGGAAGTCAAACTTCGTCAGTGTTTTTTCCGTGGCAAAAATAATGGTTAAAATATTCATAAAACCCAAGAACTTTAACTAACTTAAAATGACTAAGATTGACAGTTTTATAACGCTCTTTTACAATTAATGTATTCCGAATTAACTTTCAAACTTATTGTACATGCAAGTGCCCAGCTAGAATCCCCTGAAGATGCTCATCGGAGATATGAGCGAAACGTCAGGAGAATTTTCATCCTCTGGGCCACAGCCCACAAGCCCGGGAAATACATTCTATCGGATTTCAAACTTATGTTCGCAAATAAAGTTTTTCATAACATTTTCAAACATTTGCCTTATTTCTTCTAAAATATTTTTGTTATAATTTCCTAGTTTTTATCAGATTTTCTAAGCCATGTCGGTGTATTCGATTTTGGTGCTTCGGAATGTATTTCTTTGGATTGGCAATGTTATTTACATGATACCATGGCTAGCGTTGCGTACATTGCGAGCATGTATGCATGTATTAGCCTTCAGTTACTAAAAAACAATCACAAAATGGATATAAAAAAGTTTGAGCTTAAGATCCATTCAAATAAAACACTGCGGGAAGCAAGATCAAGAAGCCGCTGGTGCAGCTCAAAGAATATGCGAAGTGAAGGAGAAGATCACATAGTGAATGTGTGGCACAACGATCGTTCCAGCGTTTCAACAATGGAGACAAAACACTAAATATTAACCACATTCTGCAAGACATAAGGTATGGAATTCTGAGGATACACGCCCAGTTTTAATAGAAAATCCGCTGAAAGATACCCGTGGGCTTTCAGAAGAACTTGGTGAATCAAAGGATACCATACATCGCCACATTAAAACATTTCGAAAATCATACAGAAGATGTAGATCTGTACCTCATGAACTGACACTTCAACAGGCTGAAGTTATTGGATATTTGTCGTCAGCTTATCCCTACCCCTATTCCCATAGATGACAGATTTGTCAGGAGAATTTTCATTAGAGATGAAAAATGGTTATGTTACCAAAACCCTGCTCCCTCGAAACAGTGGCTTGTCCCCGCCAACCTGCCAAAGTCATCGTTAAAGAAATGAGTTCGGTGCCAAAGAAATGTGTGTCTGGAATTTGTTCCAAACGACCGGGCGACTGATGCGGAACTTTAGTCTCAACAACTGCAATGAGTTCATGAAATTCTGAGACGGAGATACCCAACATTAGCTAAACCAAATAGAGTTGTATTGCAGCAGGAGGATGCAATCAATACCCCATACTGCAGAAACACACCTGGAAAAATGTCAGAAATTGTAAAGAATCGAACTGCTACCACACCCAGCATATAGCCCTGATTTCGCCCCATCAGATTATCACTTTTTTCGATACATGCCCCATTTTCTACATGGAGAAAAGTTTGACAACTTTGAAGCAGTGCAAGTTGGTGTCACCGAATTCCTCACATCAAAAAGCAGATACTGGTATCATCGTGGCATAATAAACCTCGCTGAATGATGACTCAAAGGTCATAGAATCTAATGCTCTCTACTTTGAAGATTAGTTTATCAGAGTACATTTCAAATAATTGGTTTTCTTAAGAAACGATATTAGTCATAAGTAGACATCGGAGCCCGTACATCTTAAAGGGATATGAAGTTTACGAGTGTCGTAGTATATAACTGCTTGACGTCTGTGCAGGGAACAACTCGCAGGGATAGTCCGGTAGCTTTAGTTTCATTACAACTACTGCTCGCCACGCAGATAGATCTGTCTTCCAGTGAGTGCAAGGTGTTAGACATATTGTGTTAATAGCAATACTTTCACAACAATTATTGGACAATTTATAAATCAAAAGTTTTGAGTGTTATCAATAGCCATTAAACAGCATGAAGAATGTGCTTTCGAGCTTTCTAAAAGCAGCCGAGGAGGTGTCTGCAAAAATTATTAACAATATAGAGAATGCACCACCTACCAAACGAACAAAAAAAGTATTGTCCAGTATTCAACACAAAAATACTGTATTTTCAGTGCTGTGTAATATAAGAAATAAACTAAATCTCGGATAAACATATAAAAATGATTTGTACTACTCATATGCCTCATATACGTCATGTGATGTTGAATGAACTTTCTCCCAATATTTTATATTGTTTCAGCAAAAGGCGCAGAAAATTCACATTCAGCAATTTTCGAATATACCTGGCAGTTCATGTAATTCCCGAATCGAAAGCAATGAGGAGGTTGACATGTTGTAACGTAGCTTACACTTTGTATCTGTACCGGAAATGAGTAGTGTTTAACGCCCGCTTTTACTGCATACGGCACCGCAGGCGATGACACTGATGATACATGAGATGAAGATGGAGCACCGGTGGAATGAGATGGCGGGGAAAACCGGAGGTCCTGGAGAAAACCCGCCCCAAAGCCGTGTTGTCCGCCAAAAATCTCACTTTGCCGTCGCCTGGGATCGAACCCGGGCCGCCTTGATCTGTACCGGACTGTACACATACAGCGCTTCGGTATACTTGTTGACATCGGAAGTTTGCTGACGGTAAGGTGTATGGGTTCCGATGTCTGGTCATGAGACTATCTATTCTTTCCTCACTACACATGTCAAGAAGGTATTTCATTCCATTCAACAATTTCGTAACAGAGATTTCAGTGGTATTAGCGTTAGAATGTGTGTCTGTGTTTATTCTTGAAAAGGATAGCTCAAAAACAAAAAGTTTATTAAATACTGCATATTTAAGTCCAGCATCATCCAAAGATGTGACTCATATATTTTCAAAATAATTCTCACATCCCAACCTTCCCTTTAGATGGGAAACACTTCAAGTGTTTTTACTAAATAACAACAGTTCTAACGCTTTTGACCATAAGAGAGTATCTCCAACATCTCTACAGATTCAAGAAAGCCAACCATGTCCTACATTTGATCAAGCCTCGCTTACCGAACCTCGTATCTACTGTATGCTACGTTAAGCTTCGAAGTGAACACACGTCGCCTTATATCTTTTTGTTTCGACAGTCCATTGGATCCCGAAGCCCGGAAGGAGATTAACTGCGTGCTATCTACTCACGGTGCGACCATCTCCGGTCTAGTCGACCTGCCGGAAAAGGAAAGAAGATGAAAGAGACCAACTTCCCTCCCCTTTCAGTAATTCTTTTTTCTTTTCTATTTGTAAAAAGAAGATCGTGAAGGTATGTTTCCGCTGTTTCACTCCAGGAACTGTTGATTTTTTATTGGGATACACTAAAACAATTTTTCTGAATGTGCATTTAAATTTCCCTTTATAACTGATTATAAATAAATTATCTTACACAAATAAAAATATTTGTTAGTTAATGTCCACTTATCTTAAGAAGTTGATGTTAATACTTCTTTCTCCTTTGTAAAATCGATTTCGAAGGCATGTTGCATTCATCCTCAGTTAAACAAACTCCATTTTAAAAGGAAGAAACAAATATTAACATCAACTTCGTAAGATAAGTGGATAGTAATAAACAAATATTTTTATTTGTGTAATATTTATTACTCCACTGTAACTAGCTTCATTTTCTGTGTAAACTATAATCTATTCGCTGTGAGAATAACGTAAACGTCAAAGAAGCATATGCCAGAAATTAACCGCATTGGTTGGTGTGTTTTAATACTCCCGTGTTCTACCACAATATAGTTCCGCGGTTTATTAAGCTTCTTGCTTTACCTCCTTTTTAATAAGCCATTTGGGTTGTTGTTATAATATAGAATTAACATTATAAAGCGATTACAGTAATAACAATGACTCTCCAAAGTTTCAAAATGCACAGGTCGATGTAACAACAAAGACGGCAGTTAAATTCCGCTGACGGCGTTACTGTACGTGCGCATGCGTAGATATTATGTTAACCAATGACGTACTGGAGGCGGAGCTCATTGCGGAATGCGGAGTAATACTACATTCTAACAGCTAATAGGCTGTACATACATTAACAATACATATAAAGTATAATAGTTCCACAGATGTGATCATTCATGACCAATTCTCCGGAATTTCATCACCAGGGCAAGAACTTAAGACACCGAACCTAATAAGTTTGCTACGCCGAGTCCATAGAATTAGGTTTGTTTACAAAGAACTTTGGGTGGGAGAAGGGCGTCTGTAGAGCACGCCACACCTGATTCCGAACTTGGGTACGCACGGAGGATTTGAACCCAAGTTACAGCGGTAGAATGGTGAGGTAACCTCACTTAGCCAACGCTACATTGCGAGAGAAGGTTCCTATATTAATAGTAACAGAGGACCCACCTCGAATTTGTTCACGCTTTTCACAGTTTCATTCTGTGTTTTGAGCTCGTTTGGTAATTTTAACGCAAATAAAAGACTGCATACGCCATTACAATTACTGTGTGAGCTAAAAGCTGCCGTAACTTGTGAAAGAACCGAAAACAATCTAACTAATACTTAACATTTTTGACATGGCTGTGCAACGAAAGCATGTGTTGGCTGAAGATATAAATCCAGTTGGATCCACTGTGTAGATCTTCCATTTTGTGCTCCAACGATGTTGTCAACTGATACATGTGATAGGTTGTACCTTCAGGGGTGGGTTTAAGTTATGTGTGAATGTTCCCTAATGAAATAAAGTTTGCAAATTCGTCAAAAATTGCTACTGCAACCGTCTGTAACTGGGTATGATGTTTTTTGGAATCGACATACATAGTGATTGCTTTCTGTTCCATACAACTTTTATGCACTGAATTGTCCACCCCTCTATAAACTGCTGTGCAAATCATACATTAGAAGGCATTCAAGAAAGGTATAACTCACATATGTCGCTTAGTAGTTCACTCACCAGGTATAACGTTTGACTGGTTACCATAGGGACGGAATAAACTTCTGGGAAAATGTTTCTCTCAGCGATGCTAACTTGTTTCAGAGAACGTTGTGGAAAATTGTATTTTCAATTTATTAGTTATGTCTTTAATGTAAATAAACTTTAATGTAATATAAGTATATGCATTATTATTTCACTAATTAAGCAGAGACAAACCATCAATCCAAGACCACGACCAACAAATTAATATTTAATGTTGCAGCTAAAGGAGAAAGAAGTGTAAGATCATTATCAAATTATGAACAAACTTAGCAAACAAATATCAAAACTGTTTATTAAAAATTGACTCCCAACGTGGAGAAAATTGTAGAATAGAAGTATATTAAATCATTTTGTATGCTAGTAAAATATAGGTAGGTAAATGTCAAAACAACTCATCCTTGAAGTGGCTCAGAGAAGGCTAACATCTGACAGCAGAGAAGAAGTTTCTGTCTGTAAGAATCGAAACAACACTGAATAGCCTTGGTCCATCTGAAGCATGAAAAGGGGAGGTAAAATAACAGAAAACGAGGCTAGAAAATGGTCCTGTCGGAAGAGAAATCTTAGGCCTGTTAACCAGGGAAAATCAGAGCAACTCCGAGTTATAGAACTCAAGCTCTCCCAAAGTTGAGTTTGGCAGATAACTAGGGAGTCATCTCGCTAGGTACCAAAACTACATCTTTTGCTCCCATAGTAACAAATTATACCGTGATATAAACATTTGCATTTCAGGAGTCATAACGTACTTACCCCTTCAAGGAACGCAAATTCAAATAATAACCTACAATGTTTCGCGTAGCACGCCTGAATTGTACTTTAGCTTAACATTCCACAGATCATGGATGTAGCCAAGATTTTAAAACTCGTCAATGCATGTTCAACTTTAAGAAAAATCTCTTAACTGTTCACTGTACTTTTTTCTTCTAGCACACCACTACTTTCTCTAATTCTCCACTTTCCCTTCAACTTTCGCGCACCGTCTATTTTGTAGCAACTGAGAGAGGATAGTTCAGGAAGAGCGTTAGAGAAAGAGAAGTAAAAAGAAGGAAAAAACATCGGAAAATTTATCCGTCTTTCTTATGGAAATCGCTTTTGTCAAAGTTCCTTGATAAAGTGCTTCACGCAAGCTCCGTCTTTTTTTCTATTTTCTTTATTTTCCGTCCTCTACTGTAACAGAATTTGGTGAGATACAACGCGGTGCTTAAAAAAGTGCAATGATATAGTTTCTCTCCCTCTGCAAAGGAAGTTGTAGTTCCCCACCAAGGGAGTATTTCACGAGGACATAAACTTGCTTCTTGTTTTTCTTAGGTCAACTTGTGTCAACTTTTTCTTAAACCAACACATCATAAAACAAATGTGCGGAAGTGATAGTAGCACGGTTTCCCTGAATGGCTTCTTGCGTTGCGACCCGATAAATAATGAGAACCACGGAGAGAAATAAGGAAAATCCGTAATACATTTACAGATTTTATTGGAGCTTTAGTAAAATGACGTAACAATAAAATGAAGAGCAATATTGCATAACAATCGCATAAAAACTTTCTTTCCTCGATGGGTACAGGTATTGTTTCCCGAATCTGCAGTGTTTTAAAAAGTAAATACAATTACGGGGGCTGTAATTTTAGGGTCATAATTCAATCTTGACTGGCCCCGTAGCTCAGTCGGTAGAGCACCCACCTGCCGTGCTAGGGGTCCCTGGTTCGATTCCCGGCGGTGGGGGTGGGGACTTTTCTCCGACCAAGATAATTCCCCATCTTTTTTAGAGTCGAAGTATGAATGACAGTGTGAATGTGTGCGTGATCTGATAATTAAAAACTAAAGATAACGAGTTAACATCTTCAGTACGTTCCAAGGGAGAACGGCCGCCGATATGACCATAGCAGTTAAAGGCGGGGTATAAATGGAACAAAGAAAAACAAAATCAATCTTATTATATTCTGTTAGCTCAATGTGAAACAAACACGCCGTAGTAGTTTCATTCACTCCTGGTTCCCGACTGTGAGATCCAGGCAAGTTCAGACATGTTCAGTATCGTCTACCGCTGCGACGGAGGTAACATGCAGTTAAAGTTGATGTTAGAGGAAGATCCGTAGTTTGCTCAAACGTAATCACTGCTGATGAAACTTGGCTACATCATGTTGATCCTGAGAGCAAACAGCAAAGCTCAGTGTGTAAATCTCCATCACCAACCCCTAAAAGAGAAAAAGTGGTTTCTTCTGCTGGGAAAGTTATGGTCATCTCATTCTTTGATATTCATGGAATGGTTTATCAGCGCGTTGTAGTTGCATACATATCAGTAACTGGACAATACTACAGGGATGTCCTGAAAACTTTGCAAGTATATATCAGGCGCAAAAGACCACATTTCCATGAAGCAGGCTGGATGCTGCACCACGATAATGCGCGGCCACATATTGCCAATGTTGTTGCTGAATATCTTGCAAAAATCAACGTGAAGTCCATCCCTCACCCTCCCTATAGTCCGGATTTAGCCCCATGTGACCTTTTCCTATTCTCTAACTTGAAGAAATGCCTTCGTGGGAGGCATTTATCCATCATAAGAAGCAGTAGTGAAGGCTGCGGAGGCGATTTTGAGGATTTCTCAAAAAATTGTTTTCAGCATGTCTTTGAAGACTGGCAGAAACGCTGGGAAAAGTGTATCGCATTCAGGGGAGACTATTTTGAGGAGGACCATGAAAATTTTGAGGATGAGTAGAGGTAGGTTGTAAACAAAAAAAAAAGAACAAAAAAAAAAGATGTGATAATTCTTTATTGAACATCCCTGGTACTTAGCTGCAGTTGAAATTGCCCAAACTTCTTTACCAGTGAAGGCACATTTACCTTATTTGTTTAAATTTTGATTTTGTAAATATACATTTGTGTAAACAGCTTTTCAGATCATTTACGAAGATCTGCGATTAAAAATTATAAATGTTAAGACAACTACTCATTTTTTTCCTTTTCCTACTGAATACTAAAACCAGGGTATTCGCTTTCAAACAAAAAACTCGATACTGACAATTTACAATAAATACAAATTTTGAATTCCTT
This sequence comes from Mantis religiosa, assembly GCA_030765055.1. Classification (NCBI taxonomy): domain Eukaryota; kingdom Metazoa; phylum Arthropoda; class Insecta; order Mantodea; family Mantidae; genus Mantis; species Mantis religiosa. The sequence continues at coordinate 53,284,351 of CM060957.1, forward strand.
GAAGCACTTAAAGTATTCTTATATTAGAAGAGGTGTGTGTGTGGGGGGGGGGTGTGTTTGCACGCGCGTGTGTGTGTTTTAAATGATCACTAAGCCCTTTACCAACTGCAACAGGTTGTCACAGCCTAAATTTTCCTTTATTATTTCCTAGGCTAGCTGACTGAGTTCTTTTTGTTGTTCTTTTTAGGTGAATTAGAGTATTATATATTCTGCCAATCGCCCCAGGTTCATTGATTGGAAAGTAAACCCGAATAATAATTTTGATTCCCTTTATATCACAAGTTCACATAAATGTGTTAAAGGAAGCTATATATTTATTTTTCACCTAATTTCAGTCTGGTTGTTTCAAATCCACAATCAATAATTATATTTTTACATTTGGTACATAAATTACATTCTGTGCAAAACATCTAAGTACTGCACGGTGCAATAGCTAATTTGTACGCTGAATTCTTACTTTGAACGACATCGATTACACAAGAAACTGAAAAAAAAAAAAAAAACTGTGCAGGAATGACTTGTCCTACTCTACAATGTCCACTTCATACTCCTTCTTTGTTACTATCACCTAAAATCTATCGACGTTTTAAGCGTCTATCTCATTCTAAGCAAGTATTAGTTTTACCTTGTAAAGCGAGACCCCACATGTAAATCCCTTCTTCTGACGCCAAGCCCGCCTAGGTAGCGTAGATGGTAGCAAGTCTGCCTCACGTTGAAGAGGTCCCGAGTTCGAATCTCGGTCAGGATGAGTTACCTAGATAAGGTTTTTTTTCCGGGGTTTTCCCTTATCCGTCGGGTAACTCTAAGCTCCATGGACCCTGGACTCATTTGAGCATCATTTCACCCAATTCATTCACCGTCCGATATAACTTAATGTTGAGGCGGTCGTAAATTTAAAAAAAAAAAAACTTCTGACGCCATTTCTCCTTTCGTCCCTATTGTTATGATTTTACACCTAAATAGAAATAGTGAAGTAATATCCTGAAATACTACCCCGCAAGTCAAGGCTAACGCGTCATAGCTAACGTATGGTTTATAACGTTATGGGTTCATAAAATAAAGACTCATTCCTTTTATACTATAAAGCAAAATATTTTCACTTTTCACTAATAATTTTATAACATACAATTTCACTGCAAAATATTATTTCCATAGCTGGACACTATTACTGGTTCAATATGTTCGGGCAGCAAAATTCAAGAAGTAGAACTTGCTATTTAAGCTCAGTAAAGTAAAAACAAAAGTTTCTTAGAGATTGCCCATATCGCGAACTGCCTTTAATAGAAAAGTTTTCCATACTTTCAATTTATTCAAAAGTGGCGCAACAGTTTGGATTAAAATAATATGTATTATTATCAAAAATGTGTCTCAATGCAAAATCCTCTTCATTCTGAATGAATGTTCTATAAAAGCTGAACAGTAAATTTGCCATCATCTTACTACGCAGGCAAATGTATTTCTTTAAAGAATACAGTATATGCTAAATCAACTGATGTGTTATTAACCACTTGATGGATATTATTTGTCTGAATTTATACTTCTATCAAAATAAAATAGTCATTAGCTTATTTCCCGTCTTACGAAGAGAATGAAATTTCAAAGCACTGTGTCAGCGACTCGTTCTTAAAAGCCTTTAGGTATTTGATTGAACCTAACGTATTCTCTTGTTCTCTACGTAACGAAAGCATTTTTTTACAAATGTTTTTCTCGATTAACAGAAAGCATAGAGAACAATAAGCTTTTACAATAATATTTTATCGAAGATTTACTGGAAATTTTAAAGTGAATGTAACATATAATGAAATATTATTCATTATCTATTTTACTACTAATATTGTCACAGATTGTATTAATTTACTCTTTGGCGCAAGTGGTGGGTGACGTCACTCCCTCCCCTCCTTTATGACTGGATGAGTGTCTTTATGCAAGAGACTCTCTCGAGTGTCGCCCACTGATGGGTTAAGACGTATCTGTAGGCAGCTCCGCTTTTTGGGCAGGTAAATGACCATTATGGCCGCTTTTGTAAATGTGTTTGTTGTAGTAAATATTCTTATTAAGTGAATTCCACGTTTAATTAGCTTTACCCTACCTTTTTACCAATGAACCATTATAGTAAAGATCCCATCCTCTCGCTAAAGCATGTAGTTCTCCTCTGAGTGTTTGCTCCCGAGTGTTCGACCTGACCACGTGATTCTTAATCATTCAAAGTAAGAATAGGTCGTCACAATATTAAATGAAAAGTTACATGCATTTTCTTTAAGTGGCGACGACGAAAGGACTGTCTACGACGCATCAGATGCATGGAACAGTTGACATGTGAGATTTTATCTTACCCAAGCTACTGATGATTATCATGATCAAGGATTTGGTCACGCATTTGTGTCGACAAACTCCCAGCATGAAATTCCCTTCCACACAACTCTCGTAGCAAGTTCCGGAAAAAAGCTTACCCAATTCATCGCAGTTCCATCCGCTGGCTTTAAAACATAAATTTATTTTAAGCTTCGAGAAAAACTTTACTCATCCCCATGGCTTAGACAGTTTAATTGTTTGAAACGTATTTCATAATTACAGCCATAACACAACCAAAATTCTTTGTATAAACGCTTTTGATGAGAGAGAAAAATCAGCAAATGAATACAGGGTGTGTATAAATGATTATCGGGGTTTTAACTGTTTATAATATTTATTATATTAAACTTAGTTATAAATGATATGTCAATGAAAATGCAACTCAATGTGCGTGCAATTTTTCTGCCGCAATCCGCTAGACAGCAGTACTAGCAAAGATGGCGACTAGTAAACACAAAGTGTTTTGTGTTTTGCAGTTTGCAAAGACCGAATCTGTAGTTAATGTGAGAAGTGCGTTCCACATTAAGTTCGGTTGTGATCCTCATAGTGATAATAACATTCGTAGATGGCAGCATCTCTTTGAAGATACCGGCTGCCTTTGCAAAGGAAAGAGCATGGAACGACCAAGAGTAAGTGAAGAGACTGTTGAGCGAGTGAAAGAGTTGCTCACTCGTAGCCCAAAGAAATCAGTCTGGAAGGCTAGTCGTGAATTACAAGTTCCTGTATCGACTGTTTGGAAAGTTGTAAGAAAACGCTTACGGCTACTTCCTTGCCGTTTGCAGTTATTACAGGCTGTAAAGCCGACAGACCGCGGATTACTTGCCAACTTCGGAAACGACATATTGTTTCATGACGATGACGATTTTATGGATCCTGTGGTCTTCAGTAATGAATCGACTTTTCATCATGTGGACATGTTAACACCCATAAGGTGCGCATCTGGGGCTCAGAAAATCATCAGAAAATGATACAAATCCAACCAGATTCCCCTAAGGTGAATGTTTTTTGTGCCGTATCCCAGCGAAAATTTTATGGGCCTTTCTTTTTTGGTGAACCTACTGTAACTGACACTTCTTAACTTGATACACTAGAGCAATGGCTCTTCCCTCAGTTGGAAGAATACGAGCCAGAAAACTTCATTTTCCAGCAAGATGGTGGGCCACCTCACTGGCATAACGAAGTACGCGAATGATTGAACGCCACTGTACTCGAGAGCTCGGCCCACAAGGGCCCTAATGACAGGGCTTGCTATGCATGGCCTCCACGTTCTCCTGACCTAACGCCATGTGATTTTTACCTTTGGGGCTTCATCAAGGATCATGTGTACGTGCCTCCACTACCAGCTGACCTCCCTGAATTAACAAACCGGATTGAGGCAGCTGTTGCTACAATTACTGAATACACACTTATTAACGTTTAGAAAGACCTCGGCTATAGACTTGGTGTGTACCGTGCGACAAAGTTTCTTGGTAAAACTATTTGAGCTGCTGTTTCATTTGACATATCATTTATACTTGTAAGTTGAATGTAATAAATATTATAAAGAGTTAAATCCTCGATATCCGTTTATATACATCCTGTATTACACTTTAATAACTGTAGCTGAATAGAGGAAGAGATAAAGTAAAGTTATGAAACAAGATGTGAATATCGGCAGTATAAAAATATTAACCTACTTTAAATATCTACTAAGCATGGCAGATACAGAGTGTGATCCACATGCTTCTCTCTGAGTTATTTTTGTTTCTGTTAATTTTTTAAGTACCTGACAAGCTCTGCCTTAATCCGTATGGTTAAGACTTTTGCACCGAAATGGTAGCCAAATTCACTGGTTGTGCTGAGGAACATTGAGTTCAGAAGCTTTATTTGACAATTGCTAATATCATCAGATATATTCATTGTATAATTAACACAATGTGCAATGAACGTGTTAAAAACACGTTTCGTTCTATGCTTGAATGTATTTACACTCAGATCAAGTGTATCTATTTTCAAAAATTGTAAAAGTGCCACCCTGACCAAGCCATGGTGACAAAGTTACTTTAAAGAAAGCAAACAAAACACTGCCTATGCTATTACTCGACAGAGCGTTGAGGCGTATCGAACTTAGGTGACCAGCGCTGCCACCGGCTCTTATCGGGTCTCATCTGGTCGATTAGAGGAGCGAAATATTACTAACTTGATGTACAGTAAAATACGAAACTCAAATAGATTGATTGGACGCTGCGTGTGTTTATACGAGGGCTGTTCAATAAAGAATGATCATAATTTTTTACGGTCATAATTTTTCGCACTAAAATTCAATCGTATTATATTCTGTTAGCTTAATGTCAAACAAACACGCCATTGTAGTTTTATTGTTGGTATTCCTGGTTCCCGCCTGTGAGAACCAGCAAAGTTCAGACATGTTCAGTATCACCTACCGCTGCAATGGAGGTAACATTCGAGGAACAATATGTGGCTTTGAAGGTCTCCTTTCGTCTCAACAAATCTTTAGTCGAGGCCTATACAGGAGGCCGGTTTCTAAGAGGAGCTGAAGTGAATGATGCTGGATTTCAGTTCAGCTCCTGTTGGAAACCGGCTTTAAAATGGAAATCCGTCGATTAAAGAAGCGAAGAACAAAACAGCTAGTTAATCAAGTTAAATAGTTACGTTCCTTTGGCACAATTTTCTATACCCACGCCATCTTCTGACCTGGTATTTAATATTCTGAAAACATTCTTTTGTTTAGTTTCTTTTTTGCACAATCACTATATTTATGCAGCACTAAATGGTATGACAGTTGACTCCACACAGATATATGCTACTTCGTCCACTAAAGTTGTGACATCAAAGCGTGGTATGTACGAACGGCATAGCCAACGTGGAGAATTTAGTTTTCCGCTCCAAAAATGGTAACCATCTAATTATGGACTCAGTCCACCTGTACCCATGGAATGGAGCGTGATCATTGAATTCCGGATTACTATTACACCTGGGTTGAAGTCTACCACTAGGAGCATAGCTGTTTTTCGACTGAAGGACAAGTGGCTATCCAGCATCGTGAATAATACGGGGAGTTACAACTGGCAGCGAACTGTGGATCACAAAAGCTAACACTCTAGTTTTCTGTCGGGTACACTGTGCATGAAAGACGCCTGTCAACACTTTTAATGATCAATTTTTATTACTATTGTTAATGTTAGTGCATTATGAAGTGTCCAAAGATATTACTTCTGTCAAATAACACTACAGTTAAACCACCAATTTTACACAGACGTCGGATTGTGCAAGTACGTTATTACAAGGCAGGCGTTATTTGAATCTTGGTAAGCAAAGCATGTATCAGCATTCTTTATTAAAATGCAAATCGGTGTCTTATATTGCTTCTGGTCCATTCTGTATACATGTAGAATTTATTCCGTCTCTGACCTCCCCCTGCTAACCTGGATTTCTAGTTTCAAATTTTCCAATCAGGTTCCTCCCATTTGCTACAAGGAGGACACGCAATTTACCTTTCGCGGCACAGTTCGTGGTGCAGCTTAGCTACATATTTGATATTCAGATTCGAGAGCCAACCGACGTTCTCATTTTTTTCCGGGGAGGAAGCTTTGGGCGGCAGGTGGGAAGAATCAAGTAAAATGCTTCCCTCCACACAAATGAGTGGTGAAACAAATGCGGGGAGACTGAAGTTTATCAGTGCCAGAACCACCTGGATCATGCATTATCGCTATCAGAATTGAGGCATCGCCAAAACGGACCACATATAGTAAATGGGCCCGTTCTTCAAACCGCGTCCCTTTCCTGCAATTCATTTTGAGAGGGTACGATGGTCAATCCATTACGAATGGGGAAATTTTACTTTTAATGCATGAAATATAGCACTTTGAGGATTCGGTGGAAACGTGAGTAAAAATTGGTGAAATTAGTTTCATTGTCATTTTTTTCTTCCTTCAAAATTGCCATTTTTAGTTTTGCTACCTATCAGAGTAGAAGGGCAAACCTCAGATAGAAGGGAAAAATGAGAATTACATAGTGTTTTTGCTGTGTGTATGGTAACTTCTTTACTTTAAGTAAAGAATAAATTTACTGTAAGTGTATGAATGAAAGGCTTGACGAAGGCGTTTTTTTTTTTTTTTTTTTTTTGTAGTTTACGTCATCCAACGTTAAGACATATACGACGGTGAATGAATTGGGCAAAATGATTCTCAAATGAGTACAGAGTCCATGGATCCTATAGTTACCCGACATTCGTCTTTCAGGATAAGGGAAAACCCCGGAAAAGCCTTATCCAAATAACTCACCCTGACCGAGATTTGAACTCGGGACCTCTTGAACGTAAGGCAGACCATCTACGCAACCAAGGCGGGCGAGGTGTTCATAGTAAATCTATTATGAAGAAATGGAGCAAGTGCTGTAATCGATTGATCTCCTCTTAAAATAATTATTAGTTAAATATGATGGGAGGGGGATGTGAAACAAGAATCATAAAGCGAAAAATTTATTAAAATATCAAACATCACACGGAGAAACATGCAAAATAAGACTAAGCGGAAAGTATAGAACAATTGAGGCCTGCTTAGATGCCTTAACGAGATCTAAATTCCTTTCTCAAGTTTATCTATGTGTTGCTGTACATTATTACTGCGAAGTATACAACAATAATATAATATGGGAAATATTTCACATGTTTTTCACAGATATGTACGGCTCAAACATTTGTGCGATAAGCTTAAACCTGTGATATTTCTATGACAATTGTGAGGACCGTTTTCAGTAACTCAAAACTAAGCAACAAGGCTTTCTTCATATCAAAGTTAGTGGACATTGGGAAAATTTCTTTTAAATATTCATTTACCAACTTCAGAAAACGCTAAACCTACTCGCGCATCTTTCCTAAAAATTTAATGTTTATACAAAACATTTATTTTGTGAAGACGCTATAGTCATTTTGGCAGTATTTACTCTGTGTATAAAAAGCAGAAATGACACATTTTTTAACTAATCGAAATCCATAGTTCTACTCTCGTAGTGTGGGTAGCGTTTACCCTATACGAATGACCAGTATTACAACCTTGGTTGATATTACTTATATTTTGCAGATGAATATTTTTAGTGTTCATTAGCAATTCAGAATCAATCTAAAATTAGCATTAATTTGACCCAAATTCCGTACGAATCCATTTAGCCGCATCAGTTTACCAGAAGTAGGCAGGGGATTCTCTAAACACCTTCGTACATTACTTTGCACATTTGATCATATTTAGATGATCTCCGATTTCCACGGCAGAACCAGGGTCTTATTTATCAACTTTACTTGGCCACTCTCAGGGGCGGCCGGTGAGGCATTGTATTGGCGGTGCCATAAATAAATAAATGAATACATAAATACATAAATTAAATAAATAAACAAATAAGTAATAAATAATAAATGAATGAATAAATAAATAAAAATAAGGATTGTTAAAATATAAATATGTGTACCAATTTTGAGCGATTTAGGTAATGTTATCAATAATCCATCCTATTTTATAATATACTGTACCAAACAGAACGTACAGGAAAACGGAAATAGATATTTATTACATCCGTACTCTTGTTACGCACAGATGTAATGTGCACTGTAAAAGTTTGATAATATAGTTCATGGAGAATGTGATACGAAGCGTTCGTGTACGATTTTGTGACAGAGAGACAGGTATCTTAAGTCCCGTGCTTTACCGCACTCTAGCGGATAAAGCGTAAGCTATGTGCCAGAGAAACCTCGGCACTACCTCTCCCATAAGAAGCCGTGTATAAGCAGACATCCTAGCCCTTAACACAGGCGCTTATGAGCGTAGACGGTGCCGTTCTGGAATTGGCACCAAGCCACGGAAAACAATCAGGACAGAGCGCTTGAGTTAAACGCGCCTATTCACACGAGGGAGCAGACACTCAGATGCAATCTTTTTTGCGTAATTCCTATACACTTCTCTTTCTTTCGTTTTCATACAGATGGTGCCATGCCACAGCGGCACTACCTCAGAAGCCGCCCCTGGTCACTCTAGTTGTGACCAGCCATGACAAACTCTGAAGATGCCCGAGAGAGCTACGGTCGAAATTTCAGATATTCTTAAAAAAATAAGGAGGCTTATTTACAAAATGTTTAAACAATTAAAGATAACGAGGATTGCGTAAGTACGTTGTGTGTGTTGTGTTTTTTCGTTATACACCAGTGACCCTCTACTTCAACTTAGTATGAACAGATGCAAAAAGCTTACTTTTAAAGTGAGGCGATTAATATCTACGTTCTAAACGCTGAGATTTTAATTGCAAATTTTCAAGATTGTGTAACACTTCAGTGTAATTTTATGTTTATGATTCGTGTAATTGTCGAGTGGCTCCACGTTATCTTGTAAGGCTCGCGTTTAGGATGCTCTGAGTTCGATTCCAATCAAGCACCCACTTTAAATTTGGATTTAGTTTGTTTCTTCGGCAGTACGTAAGTACTGGGTTAGTTTTGTAAGTACCATGATTTTCCTTTCCTTAATTCCCTTTCCATCCCTCAGGTATGGTTTTAAGTTTCGTAGCGTATGGCGTGTCGGAAATGGATCTATATAGGCCCAGCTGCACGAGGTGTCCCTTTAGTTGTATAACCTTTAACCTGTAATATTTTCGTTGTTTCTTTTACCATTAATTATAAACATTTGTCTATTAATTATGGTACTCCCATAGGGCAGGGGATCCATCTCATTTAGCTGCGGGCGCTGCGGACCCTTGGCACTCGTGGTACCTCTGACGTACTAGAGGAACCTCGGGCCGAACATTCGAGCCCCTTCCCGAATGGGAGTTGTTTGGATTGGGTCGGACTAGAGGGGGCAGTGTGTTCCCGACACCCGTGAGAGATCGGGTACCTCCGGCCAGGCCTCGGCCGCCCGGAGGGGGTAAGGGGTTGCCTAAAAGTTTCGGGTATTAGCCTGCATAGCTAGTAGAAGGTGTGCTAGATCACCATGCGGCCCTACCGAGGTTTTCGGTAGTCTTCCCTGCGGGATTGAAGCGCGTAAGTGGCATATCCACTTCCACCGACTTTGAATGGGGTGTGGCTTTTTAGACTTAAAGTATTGCCCCAAGGAAAGAACCCCGGAGCTTTCTGTCGCCCCCGGGTTGGTAGAGGCCGGAATCTTCGCACTTTCGGGTAGTCCTCTTTGTAAAAAATATTAATTGTGGTACACATGCCTTATAAAATACTAATATCAAAACGCAAAAACGTATTAGTATCTGGAATAAATACACAAACCTTTTTAAAAATCCTAGTAATTACATGTTAACCTACATTTAAAGAAGACATACCTAATCATTGTTAGTTTAAGAACACTCGCACAAAAGTCATGTGGGTTACATGACGTGCGTATGACTTCAAACTATTTGTGTTAGAAAATTTAATTCAAGTCCAAATTCTAAATTTGAAATAACTCTACCAAGATAATAATAAACTGAAATCGCCTAATTAGGCTTTCGAACTGACTTGTGGGTAGTTTTCAAAACAATAATGAACAAATGAAGGCGAACAAATGAAGGCGAACAAAAATGTATGGTTTTCAATATTGTATTCATTTTAGTATCTACACTTAAGTAACACACAACACACTTTTGTTCTGTTGTATAATATGTAGTAGGTAGAAATGTAAATTATTTCACTGTTCCTGAGATTTAACCAGAAATAGACGTTTCGAAGATTCAGATTAAAGAAACATAATAATTAATCGAATTAAATAAAAGATAAGCAACAGCAAAGACTTTGCGCTCTATAATTTTCTCTTTTCATTTATCAAAAGCTTTTTTTCTAATGAATAAACTTCACAGTCAGTCATTCGGAAAGCAAACTTTCACATTGTTTAAAACCTTAATAGTGTCAGTTTGAAAATTTTAGCGTTGCAAATGGGACCATGTCCGGCTTAGTAGTATGTTGAGAGTACTAAATAAAACCTCTAATACTGAAAGTCCACTATTTTTGTCTCTCTCTCTCTCTCTCTCTCTCTCTCTCTCTCTCTCTCTCTCTCTCTCTCTCTCTCTCTCTCTCTCTCTCTCTCTCTCTCGGAAGCTGCGGTTTCATTAACATTTTAATTTATTCCCACTTTCTCTGATGGAAATATGCTTGTAACTGCCGAGACGAATAACTCTTGTTTCACGCTGTATCACATGAGGCAGATTCATTTCATAGTTCACCAACCACACTCTCTTGCTTTTTAACTGGAGTTCCAATATGCTGCAAGTTGCGGTCGATGTAAATGAAACTTCTGCCCCATTTCCCGGATCTATGATCACGGCATGAGCATTTCGCTGGTTTGAAACTGCACAGCAAGGATGCATCAACTCCACTTATGCTTACAAATGTAATAATAACGTCCCTTGGCTTTCATTAAACAGTCCTTAACTAATTATGCAGCGCGCATGGAAATATAAACCAGTTTAATAATAATAAGACATTTTCTGAACACTTAACTATTAAAACATACATTTCATTTTTTCGTATGCATATTTAATTTAAGTGACCATATCACGATGGGTCTGTTGGTAGATACTGCCTTGTTCGATATGTGGTAGAAGGTTAGACTTCTAGATGCCATCCAGTGCTGGAGCACCTTACTTCGAAACATGTCAACAGTGGCAACTTCGTCTCATGTCCACAGATGATAATCAACACTACCTCTATTTCTATGTCGTGCAGTTGGCAACTTTGTCACCTGTCCACAGAGACCTTGGTGCTAGTCAACTGTCTCTCACGCCACATACAGGCGTGGCTAGGTGCTATAAGGTTACCTTCCAGTCTACCTGTTTTCATCATTTGGGAATAGAGAGCAGAGCATTCGCTGTCGTTTTGATAATGACCATAGAGCCAATTTTCGGGAGACAACCACCTTGGTTAATGGGAGTGGAGAACTAATGAGGCTTTGGCCATTTCCTCCGAACAGAGCACGCTTAATCGTGATGCTGGATTTCAGTTCAGCTCCTCTTGGAAACCGGCCTTAAAACTGGAAATCCGTCAATTTAAAAACCACAGATCTATACGGCTTGATAATAAAGTTAAGTAGGGCCCGCCTCGGTAGCGTAGATTGTAGCGTGTCTGCCTCACGTTCAAGAGGTCCCGAGTTTGAAACTCGGTAAGGGAAGCGAATGTAAAATACCTTTAAAAAATCGGGCACTCTGCTAATTGAGGCTCTATGAAATTACGAGAAATAAATTATTAGATAAATCCTTTCATGGAAGTGCTGGAAACAGTGTTGTATAAATTAAATTAATTGGGAGTCGATTAATGACACTAAACAACACTTACTTTTAAATTTTACCGGGACTAGTTTCTGAGGCCTTCCCTCTATCTTCAGCCGGACATCGACTTGTTCTCATTGGTGCAGCTGGCAATATTTTGTCATCGGTCTCCTCTGGTGGCGGTTCGAGGAACTTGCTGAACAAATCTTTCTGGGATATGTCGAAATTGAATACTTTGTTCCTATTTTTTGAAATAAAGATTTGTTCCCATGTGGACAGTTCTTCTTTTCCTGTTGTATGTTTTAGTAATTTCGGTTCTGGATTTATGTTGTGGTTCCTTTCCCAAAAATGCGTGGCAACTGCTGATTTTTCTAATTGTTTGTATTTTATGTTCCTAAAGTGTTCCTTTGCTCTTGTTTCTAAATTTCTTTTGGTTTTTCCAATATAAATTTGACTACAGTCACAGCATTCAATTTGATATATACCAGATTTTTTGTTAGATGGAATGGCATCTTTGATGTTTGAACAAATTAGGTTTTTTAAGGAGTAATGGTTCACTGGTGCTAGTTGAATGTTTTGTTTTTTGAAGACTTTTTTGAATTTATCAAAGGCCCATGGATGGTAAGTGAATTTTTTGAAGATCATTTTAGTTTCTGTATCTGAGAGGGTTGTGGTTTCCTTTAGTAGTTTCTTCTTATTTGCTAAGTTCACTTTTTTGTCTACTAGTGATTTGGGAAAGTCATTTTTCTGTGCTATTTCAATAATTTTGTTGTATTCTATTTTGTATTCTTCTGCTGTGAGAGGGATGTTGACCAGTCTGTGTGCTAAACTATTAAAGATTGCATGTTTGTGGGATCTCGGATTGTAGCCATTAGCTTTTATGTTGTTGTCTGTCTGTGTTGGTTTTCTGTAAATAAAAAAACTGTTTTCACTGACCACGTTACTCTAACTCGCCGTTGAAGTCATGTAGTGTTACCAAATGCAAAATTTGATTGCTTTTGTAGCAGAGCAGCACACAGAACTACTGCAATATTTCGGTATGTTTAATCACTGGCTTTATTTGTTCCCAATATATGTAGACCACAAACACCGCTGCAAATTTTTATTAACTCATGATAATATAAATATAATGATAGCTAGTCCCAACGCACCGCCTGCAGTGCGGAATAAAACAGCAAGCAATTTAATAAATAACATCAAACATAATTGCAGTTGTACCAATAAACACCAGCAGACATGCAATTCCCTAGTCGCAGTACTCAGACCATCACAATGAAACGCGAAACTCCAAACGTCGACTGATTTGTTTGAAAACAGAAAGCGAGACAGATATATAGAGGATGAAATAAAAATCCAATGTCTACACTTATATGACTTTCTGGGTATACTTAGTTTATCTAGGTACGTTCCATGTAATCTATTGTTACCAAAGTTTTATTTTTCTATTTGTTTTAAATTAATCGATATACAAGGGCTGTTCAATAATGAATGATCACAATTTTTGTTGACACCTTGCCTTTACCCATTCTCATAATTTTGATGGTCATTCTCCAAAATGGTCTCCCCTGAATGCGATATATATCTTCAAAGACATGCTGGAAACCATTTTTTGTGAGATCGTCAAAAATCGCCTCCGCAGCCTTCACTACTGCTTCTGATGATGGGTAATGCCTCCCAAAAAAGGCGTTTCTTGAAGTTAGGGAATAGATAAAAGTCACACGGGGAGTAGTAGGATTATCTTCGTTCTGGATCAATTTGCATAACGTCGCGACGCCGACGTCGGTGGGAGGGGGGAAGGGAGGGGGTGTGAGGACCACCCAAGATGTTGCAGGTGGTATGGAAGGGACAGACATGCCACGACTTGCATTCCCAGGGGCTTTTTTTTAATGGAAGCCATAAATTATTGTAAATGTATGTTACAGATACAGACTTCGCGATATCTAGTGTCTGTGGAAGGGGGAGATGAGATCGACCACCTGTTACTCGACAAAGATTATGTGGCAGAAAGCACTTAAATGCATTCCCAGAGATTTTTGGCAAGGGTGTGAGTGCACCGACAAGCAGTCATGTTAGCGATCTCAGTTCCTGACATGGACATAGGTTACATGAAGGTTATTTAAAGTTATTTATTATTAAATCCTGTGCGACAGTCTTCTGAAAAAAACTAACAAATGCCAGCGAACCCTTGTGGACATTGTTAATAATGTTGTGTTTTCCATCGGCACTCGACATAAATTGTTTCCAGGTAAGCATAGCGGAGAATGAGGGTCCCTCTCTTCCGAAAAGAAATCGCCAAACTGTGGGTTGTAACACACATTAGCGTCACATAAGTTTACCCAACCCACACAACTGGAGTAAGGGGTGATGGTTCTCTATCCTAACGGTTGTTAACCTGCTTCGCTACATCTGTCGTCTGTGGAAGGGGGAGATGAGATCGACCACCTGTTACTCGACGAAGATTCTTTATTTGTGAAATTATGGATAACTAAGATAGACACACCCACACATACTTTAAACTTATTTTCACTTTGTTTTTAATCGCGTTACGAATGTTTTCTTCTCTCGTTTACTAAGATTACAATGTGCGCCTTCTTAGAACTGCTTATGACAAAAAACGTTTTTTATTTTCTTCATGGGCTTAAAGATACAGAGTTTGAATTTAGGTGGAACACTTCATTTACGTATACATTATTCTTAATACCTGCTAATATTCTAAAGCATTTGCGCTAGCTTTTTTTTTCTGATCTATCTGCCAACTGATTTTCGTGAGATAATTAGATAGAGGATTACTTAATATTTCAGACTCAAAAGTATACTCTGGAAGCGGTTGCTTCATACACACACACACACACACACACACCCGCACACACACACACATGTACAAGCAAGCACCAAGGAGAGGGAAAGAAAGAGAGAGGGAGGGAGTGAGAGAGGAAACAAACAAATTTTCGGAGAAAAGACCAAATTCTGTGCAAAAGTTACACACAACCGTTTAACCTCGCATGTGGCCAGTGATGACCAACTGGGCATTTAATTAACTACATTGATGGTCTCCAAATAATCTCCCATTCAAGGAAATATTTAATGTATTTCTTCATTTACAGATGCTTGCAGGAGAACATTCTTCAGTTCTTGTAAAAGGGTTTTAGCGCTAAGAATGAAAAGATAACCGTAATTGGTGAACCGTAATAACGAATGTACACCGCTTAGAGAAAATTTAAATTGATCACACTTGGAAATCAATACCATTCTTTTACTTTCAATGTTTATGACCAATGCAGGGCGCCAGCAATTAATGCTAATTTTTAAAAATCATTTGAAATAAATAGTCCTCTGGCTAAGAACGTAAATAGTACTCCATCTATAGAATAATATGAAAATTGATGGGAAAATAAAAAGTAACTTCGCCGGTTAATAGCCATTGGATCTAGGTTCGAATCTCATGGATGTAACTCAAATAAATCTGAATATAAATAGTGTACTCATGAAACAAATGGTTTAAAATGAATATATCAGACATACACGCCCACACATTTTCACACACACACACATACACATACACATACGCACATAGTCATACACACACGCATGCACATACACACGCACATACATACACACACGCACATAGTCATGCACATACACACACGAACACACACACATGTACAAGCAAGCACCATAGAGAGGGAAAGAAAGAAAGAAGGAGGGAGTGAGATAGGAAACAAAAAAGAATTTCAGAGTGCAAAAGCGACACACAACTGTTTAACGTCGTATGGGGGGGCAGAGATGACCAGCTGGGCGGAGTTAGTGAGAACGTCTCTTCACCAGGGCCTTACCGGGATTGGTTTAAATGAGTTTTTTTCCTTACAAAGTATTAACCAATAGCATTGGTTATAGAGTCGCATAGGGAAAGTTGCACTTCGCATGCGCGCTGACTTTTATAAAAATAATAGGTCTTGTATCGAAATTTCACATTCAAACACAGAGAGTACTTGTGTGCGCGAATTTATTTTCAGTGTGTTTTTGATACAGCGAGTTAAGTTCTACACGAAACAATGGAAGGTATGTTCATCTCATTTTTATGTCTTTTTTGCTTGCTTTCGAGTTTACTTCATGTTCTTTGATATCAAGTTTCTCTTCAAAGAATTCATTTATTAAAAATATTCATAAAGAATATATATATTTACCTAGGTTATATAATATCCATGAGATTGTTCTTTCAGTGGTGTAATAAAACATCATATCACGCGAAATATGTTTCATCGATACTTTTTAAATATTATCACTAGAGTTTTTTAAAATGAACAGAAAGTTTAAGCTTGCTTATTATTAATATCGTGAATATTTCTATATAGATAATAAAACTTCAGAGCAACTCCTAATATCAGTACATTTCATTTAAAAACGCATACTGAACCGAACTATAAACGTATGTTTACTTGCTCCATCAAGTTCAGTTTACATGTATTCTAAAACAATCATTGTAAACTCAATCTGTACAAAAAAGGGTATCCTGTTCTCAAAAAAACTTTACTATTAATCTTTCAGCATCATCTCAGGCTATTGAAGTTGTCGACATCATATCACCAAACCGGGGGTCATTTGAATTGATAGACATCACGTCACCGATACATAGGCATGATTCTGGTGAGTAATATTTTTTTTTAAAAATACACAAGTCATTTTCTTTCGAAATTATACAAGGAATACTTAGTGATTAAATACGATTTCATTAAAGTTGCTCATAATATCAGTACATTTCATTTAAAAACGCATACTGAACCGAACTATAAACGTATGTTTACTTGCTCCATCAAGTTCAGTTTACATGTATTCTAAAACAATCATTGTAAACTCAATCTGTACAAAAAAGGGTATCCTGTTCTCAAAAAAAACTTTACTATTAATCTTTCAGCATCATCTCAGGCTATTGAAGTTGTCGACATCATATCACCAAACCGGGGGTCATTTGAATTGATAGACATCACGTCACCGTTACATAGGCATGATTCTGGTGAGTAATATTTTTTTTAAAAAATACACAAGTCATTTTCTTTCGAAATTATACAAGGAATACTTAGTGATTAAATACGATTTCATTAAAGTTGCTCATAATATCAGTACATTTCATTTAAAAACGCATACTGAACCGAACTATAAACGTATGTTTACTTGCTCCATCAAGTTCAGTTTACATGTATTCTAAAACAATCATTGTAAACTCAATCTGTACAAAAAAGGGTATTCTGTTCTCAAAAAAACTTTACTATTAATCTTTCAGCATCATCTCAGGCTATTGAAGTTGTCGACATCATATCACCAAACCGAGGGTCATTTGAATTGATAGACATCACGTCACCGATACATAGGCATGATTCTGGTGAGTAATATTTTTTTTTAAAAATACACAAGTCATTTACTTTCGAAATTATATAAGGAATACTTAGTGATTAAATACTCTTTCAATAGTGGTGGGGGAATTTGATTAAAAATTTACATAGACCATGGTAGCTCCAGGGTTAGAGCCGCTAGTCGAAAACCACGAGATCCGAGGTATAAATCTCGAATGACATAGATTTTTTTTCAATTGACTATATAGAGAAATATAACTTAGATATGGCTTTTTAAAAATGACAAAGGATATCAATAAGCCGCGAAGGAGTTGTCCACCTTCACATATAATAGGTAATAACATAAATAACCATTCCTTTTCATTAATATTTCCTTAATATATGTATATATATATATATATATATATATATAATGTCCAACAAATATTTATAATGAATATACCCGTAAAGAGAATCATCATACTGTTCCTAATACGATCGTTTTCGCTTCTGATAACCCTTCTTCTTTCATTAATATTATTATTCACTTGTTTCAGGTATGATTGAACAAGCTAGGCCAACGGTCATCCAGTATGCTCCACCTGTTTTCCGCCACTCGCCAATGAATGACCAATCTCCCAATCAATATTCAAATCATACATCAAGTAACACAGAACACAATACCACACCCATATCACAAGCTTCAACAGTAAGATTGATTTTCTTAAGTCCATCCCCACATTTCACAGTCCCTAGCCAAGATAGGCGATACACACATCAGGCAAGACGGCGACTTAATTTTTCAAATGATCAATCTCCAAATATCCCAGAGCTCCCCCCACTTTTAGATATATACACCAATAAAATTAGACACTACCCCATACCTCTATAAAATTAGACACTCACAACCCCAAAATACCCTATACAAACATGCATACACTCACATACGCAAGCACACACACACACACACACACACACATGGAGATTTGGGCGGTAATTTTGGACAATGGCCTCACTGAATGCGGTAAGGAAATATCCAAAGCATATTTGTTCTCTGAATCACAGCTAATCGAGAATTTTTTCAAGTGTTCTTGAATATTTCATGAGCTTATTAGTTTTTTAATATTTCCAGAGTGAAATTATTTCAGGAAAATATTAAAAAACTAATAATCATTTCTTTTCAGTTAACACATTAACTCTCTCTATAAATTATGATTCTAACGCATTTATTCATTTTTTGTTTACAGACCAGCAATGGATTTCCTTTGTCCATTACAATGACATCTCCTGATGCAGATGAATGGGGTAAGTGCATACAGAGCTTACAATGCTTTCACGTTTATCATTCTGTTAATTGATTAATTTTTATTTATCTAATTCTGTTTTTCCATATAATAGAACTTAACCAGGGTTACTATATTGTCATTCAGTTTTTATGTGTCAGACCAAATGAAAATGGAATGTCAGCTCTATGCATGTATTGATTTCAGATACAGAACGCTTCTCCGGATGCTAAATCACTATCCATTTATGTAACGAGACCGATGAAATGGAATTATAACTGCTTGCATTTCTCCATTTTAGATTGCAGAACATTTCTACACGTGTTATAACATATCCCAGCAATGTTTTTTATATCAGCTGATTACTGAGGCAATATAATAATTGATTTTTTTTGTTATTCCAGGTATCCGACTATTCATGATTTGAGGAGAGGAGGAGGAGGAGGAGGAGGAGGAGGAGGAGGAGGAGGAGGAGGAGGAGGAGGAGGAGGAAAAAAGCCAGAGGAGGCGCCTGCGGTGAAGAATTCTGCTACAGAAGAAAACACACCTGCGCGCACACACACACACACACACACACACATACACACACACACTCACACAGGCAGACAATATTTAGGAAATCTTGATATAACGTGTATATTATAAATTTAATAAATATCAGTATTTTCTCAATTTATAATAGCCTTATTATTCACCTAAAAATTTCCTCATTTTCCTATGCTCCATATCCCATCAAATTCAGCTTAATTGCTAGATAAAAGCCCTCTTCTATACCAGCGAGCAGGCATGGCAATCGATCTATAGGGCAACCTAAATTATAATTCAAATACAATCTCTAATATAAAAGTTAATATTCTGATGCTAAGAAACCCCATATATATATATATATATATAAAGGAAATATACAACTTTATAATGGAAAACAGCAATGTTGAAGCAACTCATAGATGCATTAATAAAATAGAAGTTAGATTAATTAAAAAAGAGATATAATAATAAAACCTTGCTTAATGCGGATCACAAGTTTGATATTTTCATTATATCTTGCAATTTACTCTTAAGGGAGCTTATATCACGGGTAGACCAAAAAGTATAGATTTCATTATCATGAATCATTTGAGAAGTTAGCATGATTCGAAACTCTTAGTCAATGTTAATCGATATACCTATTTTCCGATTAGATAGCTTCTGCGCTATACCGTCATTAATTTCAAATTATCCTAAATAGTGACAGCTATCCACTCAATGACTGGAAAGGGATATTAAATAACGATCAGAAAATTTTTTAATTTTTACATCAGTTTCCTTTATTGAGTTATCATACATTTACATCATTTTCCAGTTACACACGCTTTTTTATTTCTCTTACACATACAATTAGCCAAAGCTTCTTGTAACTACTTCTCCTGCGAAGAGGTGAAGGACTCGAAGATCATTATGATGAAACTGTCTTGATCGAATGCTTTCTCGGCTTTGGCGACCCTAGTTGAGGCACATCGAACATGAGATGTGACTGTATTAGAATGTGAAATATATTACAGATCGCTATATGTATTATTCCACCACATGTTTCCAGCGATGTTCCAACCAATGTTTGTGCAATTCTCCATAACTATATAAAACCCGCAGACTACGATACCGCTTTTCAATTATAGATACTGTTTCTCTGTTCATCTTGATGCTTCGTAGCGAACTAATTTTACACGATATTCTGCTTATGGTATTTTATCACTCTATAACTCTTGCATCCTTCAATTCTTGAATAATTGATCGAATTTCATCTTCATGAGTTTTGATTCCTTTGCATGCCTGAGACATCATTATCAGCCTTAGTCGATTTACGAGCTCATTGGGGTCACGCTGAATATTCGGAGACACAAATTCAAAGCACTTAGAACCACGATTATTTTCAGTTCGCGAATCTAAACTCTGTTTACTGATACTTTCATTTTCATTCAATGAATCGACGTAGGGTACCTGTTTTCCCTCTTTAGCGATCAATGATACACTCTCTTCACAAACAGGTGTTACACCGCCAGCGATCACTTCATCACGATGTACCAACGATTTTGTATTTTCATAATCAGGTGATCTTGAATGTTCTGCTTGATCGTCCTTCAGCGAAAGCCAGTTCGCAGAAATTATTTTATCATTACAC
This sequence comes from Mantis religiosa, assembly GCA_030765055.1. NCBI lineage: Eukaryota > Metazoa > Arthropoda > Insecta > Mantodea > Mantidae > Mantis > Mantis religiosa. Next base: position 53,304,696 of record CM060957.1, read on the forward strand.
CACGACCGATGCGCTTTCAGGCGTCTAATGAACCTATTCCGTAGAATTTCTTTACATAAACAACACTGAAGATAACGTTCCTTTCCATTTCTAATATATGAGAACTTAAGATTATTATAATTTGATTGAAAAGTTCTTACAGGGCAGTCGCTCATAGTGATACCATTCACACATGGATGATGACGCAGAAGTAAAGAAAGTAATAATATAAATACATCTATATACACACCTGTAACCAAAATTGTAACCACCTCCTGCAACCACATCCTGTAACCAACCCCTGCAACCAAACCCTGTAACCACCTCCTGTAACCAAAATTGTAACCACCTCCTGTAACCAAAATTGTAACCACCTCCTGTAACCACCTCCTGTAACCAACCCCTGTAACCACATCCTGCAACCAACCCCTGCAACCACATCCTGTAACCAACCCCTGCAACCAAACCCTGTAACCACCTCCTGTAACCAAAATTGTAACCACCTCCTGTAACCAACGCTGTAACCAACCCCTGCAACCAAACCCTGTAACCACCTCCTGTAACCAAAATTGTAACCACCTCCTGTAACCAACCCTGTAACCACACCCTGTAACCACATCCTGTAACCAACCCCTGCAACCAAACCCTGTAACCACCTCCTGTAACCAACCCTGTAACCACACCCTGTAACCAACCCCTGCAACCACATCCTGTAACCAACCCCTGCAACCAAACCCTGTAACCACCTCCTGTAACCAAAATTGTAACCACCTCCTGTAACCAACGCTGTAACCAACCCCTGCAACCAAACCCTGTAACCACCTCCTGTAACCAAAATTGTAACCGCCTCCTGTAACCAACCCTGTAACCACACCCTGTAACCACATCCTGTAACCAACCCCTGCAACAAAACCCTGTAACCACCTCCTGTAACCAACCCTGTAACCACACCCTGTAACCACATCCTGTAACCAACCCCTGCAACCAAACCCTGTAACCACCTCCTGTAACCAAAATTGTAACCACCTCCTGTAACCAAAACTGTAACCAACCCCTGTAACCATCTCCTGTAACCAGCCCCTTTTATCGTGAGGTAACCTAGGCTAACCTAACCTAGCCTATCTTCTGAGCTGCCCTACAGGTGTGTATATAGGTGTATTTATATTATTACTTTCTTTACTTCTGCGTCATCATCCATGTGTGAATGGTATCACTATGAGCGACTGCCCTGTAAGAACTTTTCAATCAAATTATAATAATCTTAAGTTCTCATATATTAGAAATGGAAAGGAACGTTATCTTCAGTGTTGTTTATGTAAAGAAATTCTACGGAATAGGTTCATTAGACGCCTGAAAGCGCATCGGTCGTGGTGTAATGATAAAATAAATTCTGCGAACTGGCTTTCGCTGAAGGACGATCAAGCAGAACATTCAAGATCACCTGATTATGAAAATACAAAATCGTTGGTACATCGTGATGAAGTGATCGCTGGCGGTGTAACACCTGTTTGTGAAGAGAGTGTATCATTGATCGCTAAAGAGGGAAAACAGGTACCCTACGTCGATTCATTGAATGAAAATGAAAGTATCAGTAAACAGAGTTTAGATTCGCGAACTGAAAATAATCGTGGTTCTAAGTGCTTTGAATTTGTGTCTCCGAATATTCAGCGTGACCCCAATGAGCTCGTAAATCGACTAAGGCTGATAATGATGTCTCAGGCATGCAAAGGAATCAAAACTCATGAAGATGAAATTCGATCAATTATTCAAGAATTGAAGGATGCAAGAGTTATAGAGTGATAAAATACCATAAGCAGAATATCGTGTAAAATTAGTTCGCTACGAAGCATCAAGATGAACAGAGAAACAGTATCTATAATTGAAAAGCGGTATCGTAGTCTGCGGGTTTTATATAGTTATGGAGAATTGCACAAACATTGGTTGGAACATCGCTGGAAACATGTGGTGGAATAATACATATTGCGATCTGTAATATATTTCAAATTCTAATACAGTCACATCTCATGTTCGATGTGCCTCAACTAGGGTCGCCAAAGCCGAGAAAGCATTCGATCAAGACAGTTTCATCATAATGATCTTCGAGTCCTTCACCTCTTCGCAGGAGAAGTAGTTACAAGAAGCTTTGGCTAATTGTATGTGTAAGAGAAATAAAAAAGCGTGTGTAACTGGAAAATGATGTAAATGTATGATAACTCAATAAAGGAAACTGATGTAAAAATTAAAAAATTTTCTGATCGTTATTTAATATCCCTTTCCAGTCATTGAGTGGATAGCTGTCACTATTTAGGATAATTTGAAATTAATTACGGTATAGCGCAGAAGCTATCTAATCGGAAAATAGGTATATCGATTAACATTGACTAAGAGTTTCGAATCATGCTAACTTCTCAAATGATTCATGATAATGAAATCTATACTTTTTGGTCTACCCGTGATATAAGCTCCTTTAAGAGTAAATTGCAAGATATAATGAAAATATCAAACTTGTGTTCCGCATTAAGCAAGGTTTTATTATTATATCTCTTTTTTAATTAATCTAACTTCTATTTTATTAATGCATCTATGAGTTGCTTCAACATTGCTGTTTTCCATTATAAAGTTGTATATTTCCTTTATATATATATATATATATATATATATATATATATATATATATATATATATATATATATATATATATATGGGGTTTCTTAGCATCAGAATATTAACTTTTATATTAGAGATTGTATTTGAATTATAATTTAGGTTGCCCTATAGATCGATTGCCATGCCTGCTCGCTGGTATAGAAGAGGGCTTTTATCTAGCAATTAAGCTGAATTTGATGGGATATGGAGCATAGGAAAATGAGGAAATTTTTAGGTGAATAATAAGGCTATTATAAATTGAGAAAATACTGATATTTATTAAATTTATAATATACACGTTTTATCAAGATTTCCTAAATATTGTGTGCCTGTGTGAGTGTGTGTGTGTATGTGTGTGTGTGTGTGTGCGCGCAGGTGTGTTTTCTTCTGTAGCAGAATTCTTCACCGCAGGCGCCTCCTCTGGCTTTTTTCCTCCTCCTCCTCCTCCTCCTCCTCCTCCTCCTCCTCCTCCTCCTCCTCCTCCTCCTCCTCCTCCTCCTCCTCCTCCTCCTCCTCCTCCTCCTCCTCCTCCTCCTCCTCCTCCTCCTCCTCCTCCTCCTCCTCCTCCTCCTCCTCCTCCTCCTCCTCCTCCTCCTCCTCCTCCTCCTCCTCCTCCTCCTCCTCCTCCTCCTCCTCCTCCTCCTCCTCCTCCTCCTCCTCCTCCTCCTCCTCCTCCTCCTCCTCCTCCTCCACCTCCTCCTCCACCTCCTCCTCCTCCTCCTCCTCCTCCTCCTCCTCCTCCTCCTCCTCCTCCTCCTCCTCCTCCTCCTCCTCCTCCTCCTCCTCCTCCTCCTCCTCCTCCTCCTCCTCCTCCTCCTCCTGCTCCTCCCCCTCCTCCTCCTCCTCCTCCTCTCCTCAAATCATGAATAGTCGGATACCTGGAATAACAAAAAAAATCAATTATTATATTGCCTCAGTAATCAGCTGATATAAAAAACATTGCTGGGAGATGTTATAACACGTGTAGAAATGTTCTGCAATCTAAAATGGAGAAATGCAAGCAGTTATAATTCCATTTCATCGGTCTCGTTACATAAATGGATAGTGATTTAGCATCCGGAGAAGCGTTCTGTATCTGAAATCAATACATGCATAGAGCTGACATTCCATTTTCATTTGGTCTGACACATAAAAACTGAATGACAATATAGTAACCCTGGTTAAGTTCTATTATATGGAAAAACAGAATTAGATAAATAAAAATTAATCAATTAACAGAATGATAAACGTGAAAGCATTGTAAGCTCTGTATGCACTTACCCCATTCATCTGCATCAGGAGATGTCATTGTAATGGACAAAGGAAATCCATTGCTGGTCTGTAAACAAAAAATGAATAAATGCGTTAGAATCATAATTTATAGAGAGAGTTAATGTGTTAACTGAAAAGAAATGATTATTAATTTTTTAATATTTTCCTGAAATAATTTCACTCTGGAAATATTAAAAAACTAATAAGCTCATGAAATATTCAAGAACACTTGAAAAAATTCTCGATTAGCTGTGATTCAGAGAACAAATATGCTTTGGATATTTCCTTACCGCATTCAGTGAGGCCATTGTCCAAAATTACCGCCCAAATCTCCATGTGTGTGTGTGTGTGTGTGTGTGTGCGCTTGCGTGTGTGAGTGTATGCATGTTTGTATAGGGTATTTTGGGGTTGTGAGTGTCTAATTTTATAGAGGTATGGGGTAGTGTCTAATTTCATTGGTGTATATATCTAAAAGTGGGGGGAGCTCTGGGATATTTGGAGATTGATCATTTGAAAAATTAAGTCGCCGTCTTGCCTGATGTGTGTATCGCCTATCTTGGCTAGGGACTGTGAAATGTGGGGATGGACTTAAGAAAATCAATCTTACTGTTGAAGCTTGTGATATGGGTGTGGTATTGTGTTCTGTGTTACTTGATGTATGATTTGAATATTGATTGGGAGATTGGTCATTCATTGGCGAGTGGCGGAAAACAGGTGGAGCATACTGGATGACCGTTGGCCTAGCTTGTTCAATCATACCTGAAACAAGTGAATAATAATATTAATGAAAGAAGAAGGGTTATCAGAAGCGAAAACGATCGTATTAGGAACAGTATGATGATTCTCTTTACGGGTATATTCATTATAAATATTTGTTGGACATTATATATATATATATACATATATTAAGGAAATATTAATGAAAAGGAATGGTTATTTATGTTATTACCTATTATATGTGAAGGTGGACAACTCCTTCGCGGCTTATTGATATCCTTTGTCATTTTTAAAAAGCCATATCTAAGTTATATTTCTCTATATAGTCAATTGAAAAAAAATCTATGTCATTCGAGATTTATACCTCGGATCTCGTGGTTTTCGACTAGCGGCTCTAACCCTGGAGCTACCATGGTCTATGTAAATTTTTAATCAAATTCCCCCACCACTATTGAAAGAGTATTTAATCACTAAGTATTCCTTATATAATTTCGAAAGTAAATGACTTGTGTATTTTTAAAAAAAAATATTACTCACCAGAATCATGCCTATGTATCGGTGACGTGATGTCTATCAATTCAAATGACCCTCGGTTTGGTGATATGATGTCGACAACTTCAATAGCCTGAGATGATGCTGAAAGATTAATAGTAAAGTTTTTTTGAGAACAGAATACCCTTTTTTGTACAGATTGAGTTTACAATGATTGTTTTAGAATACATGTAAACTGAACTTGATGGAGCAAGTAAACATACGTTTATAGTTCGGTTCAGTATGCGTTTTTAAATGAAATGTACTGATATTATGAGCAACTTTAATGAAATCGTATTTAATCACTAAGTATTCCTTGTATAATTTCGAAAGAAAATGACTTGTGTATTTTTAAAAAAAAAATATTACTCACCAGAATCATGCCTATGTATCGGTGACGTGATGTCTATCAATTCAAATGACCCCCGGTTTGGTGATATGATGTCGACAACTTCAATAGCCTGAGATGATGCTGAAAGATTAATAGTAAAGTTTTTTTTTGAGAACAGGATACCCTTTTTTGTACAGATTGAGTTTACAATGATTGTTTTAGAATACATGTAAACTGAACTTGATGGAGCAAGTAAACATACGTTTATAGTTCGGTTCAGTATGCGTTTTTAAATGAAATGTACTGATATTATGAGCAACTTTAATGAAATCGTATTTAATCACTAAGTATTCCTTGTATAATTTCGAAAGAAAATGACTTGTGTATTTTTAAAAAAAAATATTACTCACCAGAATCATGCCTATGTATCGGTGACGTGATGTCTATCAATTCAAATGACCCCCGGTTTGGTGATATGATGTCGACAACTTCAATAGCCTGAGATGATGCTGAAAGATTAATAGTAAAGTTTTTTTGAGAACAGGATACCCTTTTTTGTACAGATTGAGTTTACAATGATTGTTTTAGAATACATGTAAACTGAACTTGATGGAGCAAGTAAACATACGTTTATAGTTCGGTTCAGTATGCGTTTTTAAATGAAATGTACTGATATTAGGAGTTGCTCTGAAGTTTTATTATCTATATAGAAATATTCACGATATTAATAATAAGCAAGCTTAAACTTTCTGTTCATTTTAAAAAACTCTAGTGATAATATTTAAAAAGTATCGATGAAACATATTTCGCGTGATATGATGTTTTATTACACCACTGAAAGAACAATCTCATGGATATTATATAACCTAGGTAAATATATATATTCTTTATGAATATTTTTAATAAATGAAATCTTTGAAGAGAAACTTGATATCAAAGAACATGAAGTAAACTCGAAAGCAAGCAAAAAAAGACATAAAAATGAGATGAACATACCTTCCATTGTTTCGCGTAGAACTTAACTCGCTGTATCAAAAACACACTGAAAATAAATTCGCGCACACAAGTACTCTCTGTGTTTGAATGTGAAATTTCGATACAAGACCTATTATTTTTATAAAAGTCAGCGCGCATGCGAAGTGCAACTTTCCCTATGCGACTCTATAACCAATGCTATTGCTTAATACTTTGTAAGGAAAAAAACTCATTTAAACCAATCCCGGTAAGGCCCTGGTGAAGAGACGTTCTCACTAACTCCGCCCAGCTGGTCATCTCTGCCCCCCCATACGACGTTAAACAGTTGTGTGTCGCTTTTGCACTCTGAAATTCTTTTTTGTTTCCTATCTCACTCCCTCCCTCTTTCTTTCTTTCCCTTTCTATGGTGCTTGCTTGTACATGTGTGTGTGTTCGTGTGTGTATGTGCATGACTATGTGCGTGTGTGTATGTGTGTATGTATGTGCGTGTGTATGTGCATGCGTGTGTGTATGACTATGTGCGTATGTGTATGTGTATGTGTGTGTGTGTGTGAAAATGTGTGGGCGTGTATGTCTGATATATTCATTTTAAACCATTTGTTTCATGAGTACACTATTTATATTCAGATTTATTTGAGTTACATCCATGAGATTCGAACCTAGATCCAATGGCTATTAACCGGCGAAGTTACTTTTTATTTTCCCATCAATTTTCATATTATTCTATAGATGGAGTACTATTTACGTTCTTAGCCAGAGGACTATTTATTTCAAATGATTTTTAAAAATTAGCATTAATTGCTGGCGCCCTGCATTGGTCATAAACATTGAAAGTAAAAGAATGGTATTGATTTCCAAGTGTGATCAATTTAAATTTTCTCTAAGCGGTGTACATTCGTTATTACGGTTCACCAATTACGGTTATCTTTTCATTCTTAGCGCTAAAACCCTTTTACAAGAACTGAAGAATGTTCTCCTGCAAGCATCTGTAAATGAAGAAATACATTAAATATTTCCTTGAATGGGAGATTATTTGGAGACCATCAATGTAGTTAATTAAATGCCCAGTTGGTCATCACTGGCCACATGCGAGGTTAAACGGTTGTGTGTAACTTTTGCACAGAATTTGGTCTTTTCTCCGAAAATTTGTTTGTTTCCTCTCTCACTCCCTCCCTCTCTCTTTCTTTCCCTCTCCTTGGTGCTTGCTTGTACATGTGTGTGTGTGTGCGGGTGTGTGTGTGTGTGTGTGTGTGTGTGTATGAAGCAACCGCTTCCAGAGTATACTTTTGAGTCTGAAATATTAAGTAATCCTCTATCTAATTATCTCACGAAAATCAGTTCGCAGATAGATCAGAAAAAAAAAGCTAGCGCAAATGCTTTAGAATATTAGCAGGTATTAAGAATAATGTATACGTAAATGAAGTGTTCCACCTAAATTCAAACTCTGTATCTTTAAGCCCATGAAGAAAATAAAAAACGTTTTTTGTCATAAGCAGTTCTAAGAAGGCGCACATTGTAATCTTAGTAAACGAGAGAAGAAAACATTCGTAACGCGATTAAAAACAAAGTGAAAATAAGTTTAAAGTATGTGTGGGTGTGTCTATCTTAGTTATCCATAATTTCACAAATAAAGAATCTTCGTCGAGTAACAGGTGGTCGATCTCATCTCCCCCTTCCACAGACGACAGATGTAGCGAAGCAGGTTAACAACCGTTAGGATAGAGAACCATCACCCCTTACTCCAGTTGTGTGGGTTGGGTAAACTTATGTGACGCTAATGTGTGTTACAACCCACAGTTTGGCGATTTCTTTTCGGAAGAGAGGGACCCTCATTCTCCGCTATGCTTACCTGGAAACAATTTATGTCGAGTGCCGATGGAAAACACAACATTATTAACAATGTCCACAAGGGTTCGCTGGCATTTGTTAGTTTTTTTCAGAAGACTGTCGCACAGGATTTAATAATAAATAACTTTAAATAACCTTCATGTAACCTATGTCCATGTCAGGAACTGAGATCGCTAACATGACTGCTTGTCGGTGCACTCACACCCTTGCCAAAAATCTCTGGGAATGCATTTAAGTGCTTTCTCCCACATAATCTTTGTCGAGTAACAGGTCGTCGATCTCATCTCCCCCTTCCACAGACACTAGATATCGCGAAGTCTGTATCTGTAACATACATTTACAATAATTTATGGCTTCCATTAAAAAAAAAGCCCCTGGGAATGCAAGTCGTGGCATGTCTGTCCCTTCCATACCACCTGCAACATCTTGGGTGGTCCTCACACCCCCTCCCTTCCCCCCTCCCACCGACGTCGGCGTCGCGACGTTATGCAAATTGATCCAGAACGAAGATAATCCTACTACTACGGGGCTAAATCCGGACTATAGGGAGGGTGAGGGATGCACTTCCCGTTCACTTTTGCAACATATTCAGCAACAACATTGGCAGTATGCGGCCGCGCATTATCGTGGTGGAGCATCCAGCCTGCTTTACGGAAATGTGGTCTTTTGCACCTGATATGGACCTGCAATGTTTTCAGGACATCCCTGTAGTATTGTCCGGTTACTAATGGGTGAGCAGGTACAACATGCTGATAAACCATTCCATGAATATCAAAGAATGAGATGACCATAACTTTCCTAGCAGAAGCAACTACTTTTGCTTTTTGGGGGTTGGTGATGAGGGAGATTTCAACAGTGAGCTTTGTTGTTTGTTGTTTGATGTAGCCAAGTTTCATCAGCAGTGATTACGTTTGAAAGAAACTCCGGATCTTCTTATAACATCAACTTTATGCAGACCTGCATGCGAATGTCATTTTGTTCGAGAATCAACAGTCTTGGAACCCATCGCGCACAAACACGTCTCATGTGTAACATTTCTGTCACCAACCCACTGGAATGTTCAGCATTTCAGAAAGTGATCTTAAGGTAATTCTTCGATCTTCTCAGGAGCAGTGTGGAAGTTTTCTTCCGCAGGAGCAGTAAGTGGAGCACCTGCTCCCCCTTCCTTTGAAATTGATTGTCTCCCCTCTTTAAGCATTTTATACCATCTTCGAGCTGTGCTGTAGGGAAGAACAGACTCTCCATAGGCCTACTGTAACATTGTGTAGGCCTTAACTGAAGATTTTTGAGACGAAAACAGAATTTCAAAGCCACATATTGTTCCTCGCGTGTTACCTCTATTGCAGCGGTAGACGATACTTAACATGTCTGAACTTGCCTGGTTCTCACAGGCGGGTACCAGGAGTACTAACAATGAAACTAATTTGACGTGTTTGTTTCACATTAAGCTAAAAGAATATAAGATTGAAATTTAGTGCAAAACATTATGACCGCAAAAAAATTATAATTCTTTATTGAACAGCCCTCAGCACATTTCTGCATAAGTGTTTCATTACATTGCATTTCCTTATTTGCACAAAGAGGACACAGCAGACGGGTTATTCAAATGTTTTAAAGCTGTCACAGTATGCTGCCCAAGGCAACATTTTAGATTTAGACAATGACAGGGTATTCAAGAACGCAAACCAGAAGTTACTAAAATAAATGATGTATTCTAAAGCATCACATACTTTTAAGTAGTAAGTTTTTTTTCTTGTAATCTGAGAATGAATAAAATTTCACAGTGTATCATTTTTCAGGTAAATATCTTAAATATGTGTTACTCAAATCAAAATGTTCACAGTTTAGAGAAAATGAAATTCTACAAATATTCTGTGTACAATGCAATTTGGGTTGTAAATACTTCATTGAGGATCCTTGTGTCGCATATTTGAAGGATATTTAACTCAATACCAAGTTGATATTCACTGACGATTTTATTCTTAGTCAAGCTGTTCTTCCACATATACAAAGATTTTCTCTTAAAATACTTTTTTCTTTATATTCCGAGTCCTTCCTCACGTTGACATTTCATCGTGCGGCATCACATGCGGTGGATGTTGATGAGAGATAACACATGAAATGAAATGATATTTGGGAAGGGGATATTCTAAGCCCTGAGTTTAGGATACCTTCCATGAGGACAGAGGAAATGCTGGAGAATGCCTCCTACAGAGAGGATAGTTCTGGCGATACTTGAATAGCGTAGGACATGAATATTAGCAATTTTACTCACTGAATAGTTCTTGGGAATACAGTGCTTCCTCATATATAATACAGGAAATTGGAAGAGTCATTAATATAAATAGGTACTTGGATTCTTTAACATTTTACTGAAAAGCAATAGTGGATTTCGCGAACACTTGAGCTATGCCATCGAAAGTTACACAGCATAGTTCAGTATTTAAAGATTGAGGTTATGTGAATTATGAACTAAGAACTGATCAGATGTTTAAGCTTCTCATGGAGATAGTTTGGCAATATCGTGCATTTCAGCGCCTATGTGGAGCATTTTAATGGAAGAAGGTAGTGATATAGAGAGATAAACATGTCACCAATCAGGGCGGTATAAAGTGTGGACGTAGCAAAATGGACTAGGGAAGGTAAACTTGTTTATAGGAAGGGAACCGGTTGCAGTACAAAACCGTAGAAACAAGTAACACCTTAGCTCTTTTAATGCAACACTTATATCTACAGCTTTTAAAACTTTATTTTCGTAAAACATAGCTCCAACTTAGGTAGCATGTCCGCGAATTAGTTTTATATCAGGTTAGTAAACCGGGTCAGGTATTGGACTTTATGGCTAAAACTTTTCCTTCGCTGTATCAATCTGAATAGTGCTGACGTGGGATCAGTGTTACGAGATATGCCCTTAAATTTTCCACAAAATACAATTAAGTAAATGGCAACACTGTGACATCGCAAAGGCGGCTTAATTCAAGGATTGAAAATTCCTGAGCCTAGACAATTGTTCAAAGGTTTCCTCGGAAAGATGATTCCGAAAATAAATTCTGCCAATTTTACCGAGTTTCATTTTTTCCCTTTCAATTGTTAATTAATCTGACATATAATTCTTACAAGACATCAATAATCAAACCCACGGTTTATTCACATAAAACTTAATTAAATCCATAAAACCCAAAGGTAGTTTACGGATAAGAATATGAAAAGCTTAGTTGAAGAAAAGTTAAATTAGTTCTTTCGACGAATTAAACTGGATTGTTTGATTATTTTCCAGAGCTGGAAATAATGCATAGTTCGTTGCTCATTTATATTACAATGTTTTCTTTTCCTCGGTCGAATATTTAGAACATTGGTTCATCTGTGATATCGATTTCACGTTTCTCTTTCAGTTACATTGCACAAAATTAAGTTGATGGCGCTGATGTCGATATTGCTAGCTTTAGCTAGGTACTTACGCATTTGTTTCTCATACCAATGAACAATTAACACACGAATTAAAGTGACACAACAAGCGTGTATTAATGCCAGGGTTGGATAAATTAATACTTTTCGTACAGGGGGAGCCAGAAAAAATGAAACAGAAATAAGATATCGCATAAGCGAAAAACGTATTAATAACAATAATTACTATTATTGAGCTTAATACCAACGGATAAAGTTTGGTCCCTAAAAAAGTTTATACGAGGGTGGGTAAAAAATAATGCGTCCTATTTGTTTTTTTCCTTAAATAAGTTATGTGAAAACTTTTAGTTTGGCCCAATTCCTCACACCCTCTTCTCCAATCCCCTGCAGTAGTAACTTCCTAAGTCAACAGGTTGTATTACTGCATCTTCTTGCAAAATGGCTGACATCGACATTCGTATTAGACAGCGTTCTGTGATTGACTTTTTGACTGCGGAAGGTGAAACGCCAATTCGCACCCACGAAAGGCTAAAAAATGTGTATGGTGATGCAACGGTGGATGTCAGCACTGTTAGACGATGGGGTCGTCGCTGTAACGAAGCTGGATGGCAAACACCATTGGCAGATGAAAAGCGAAGCGGCAGGCCGGTGACTAAAGTGACTCCATGCAACATTCAGCGAGTCGATGACATCATTCGTGGTGATCGCCGGTTAACAACAGGTGAATTGTGTTGCTTTACCTCCCTCAGTAAAGGCAGTGTGATGACGATTATTCAACAACTGGGTTATTCAAAAGTTTGATCAAGTTGGGTACCAAGAATGTTAAACGCCCAAAACAAGGAAACAAGGAAAACAATAGCCTCCGAACACTTGTAGTGCTTCAATTTGGAGGGAGAGGAGTTTCTGGAAAAAAATTGCTACTGCATAAAAAATCTGGGTTCATTTTTTTCAATATGAATGAAAGAGACATCACACAACGTCACCGAAGAAAATGAAATCAAAACTCAGCGGTCGACAGGCAAAGTTATAGCGACAGTGTTTTGGGATGCAGAGAGTGTGCTTATGATTGATTTTTTGGAGCAGGAATGCAAAATAAATTCTATCCAATACGTCAGAGCTCTCAAAAATCTGAAAGCACATCATTGCCGAGTTCGCCCAGCAAAAATTTTGGCGGATGCTCTTCTTTTACATGACAATGCAAGACCACACACCAGCCGTTACACCACTGCAGAAATTGAGAACTTGGGATGGCAAGTCTTACCTCACTCCCCATATAGACCTGACCTGGCACCATCAGACTTCCATCTTTTCGGGCCACTAAAGTAAGCTCACCGTGGGATTCAGTTTGAAGATGAGGAGCCTGTGAAAACGTCCGTGCGTCAAGGGCTTAGGAAGCAAGACCGTGTGTTTTAACACACTGGAATACATGCCCTAGTTAAAAGGTGAACCAAAAGTGTGGAAAAGGACGGAGATTATATTGAATAGTGACAAATTAATCGTCAATGTTGTATTTTTCAGGTTATGTAAATTGCATTCAATTTTCTTGGCAATTAAAAGAGAAAAAAGAAGAAAAAATAGGAGGCATTTCTTTTTGAGCCAGCCTCGTAAATGAGAAAAACCCGTAGAACTGAACAATGCATTACTGAGGTACAACGGTACCAAGAATGTAAACGCTACGTACTGTTTAGCAGAATAAATAATTTATCTATTAATGGCAGAGCAGTATTTTACTGTGACCTCTAAGCAGGGAAGTACAGTAACCACCATATTGCAATACGTAATACAGTATTCTTCCTGAAAAGCTACATCAGAGCTGAAGGAGTTAGGGAGATATTCTCATAAATCTATGTAAATTGAATTCATATTTATTGGTTTTCAACTCAACGCTAAAAGTAAAACGGTTCACAGCTATGTGAGGTTCACGGTGCTATCTAGATGCACAGGCGGTTTCCTGGAACTGCAGTCTGCACATACTAATTTTGCTGTGTGCACAGAGCAGTACCCTTTCAACAGCTCTCCAAGCCAAGCTTCATCAACAAATCTGTTTACGCACTGTGTTTTCACAACGTTATTTAAAAAACCTAAAGCTGAAGTTGGTAATGCTCTTTTAACAACCACGCTGCGAATGAAGGGAAAGCAAAAAAAATTACGATTTGGAACCGGTGAATGAATATAAATGAGACAGTTTCGAAACAGAAAAATTAACAAGCTGCGGACAGAAAATGGTATGAATCAAAAATGTATGAAATGATATTCCGAGGGCAGTTTTAGCGCTGTATGGCACAGTGTTCCGAAAGAGAGAATTACTCGATAAATGAAGTTGTCAGTCTTTTTTCCATTCCTATTATTTAAACTCTTTCTAAAGCTTCGATTTGGGAAGAGGATTAAAATTGAAGTACGAAAAGTGACAACGGCAGTATCATATTTTAAAAATCGGAATTAGAAAACAGTAGTACCTCAAGTAACCGATATATATATATAATCAAATTATAACTTGATTTACTGACAATTGCTTTTACAAATCCAATTTTCACTCTATAAGATACTTCTTACAAAGTCTACCATTTATCTATGGTAAATAGAGGAAGGATTATAGTTCCATCAAATCGTTGTTATTGAGATTCACAGAGAATAGCTCGTTTTTGTTTTCCTGTTCTCATGAAGGAGATTTAAGAAAAATGTTTTTCTGTTTACAGTAGTATTCCAAAGAAAGTGTTTGTTAAGTTGACATAACATTCTTTACACAGTAATACTATAAACAATTCTCAAGAAAGTTTATTCTTGCATATGCTTCAGTTTAATCGAAATAAACATTTGCAGAATGGTTTTAATTGTAGTTACAAGAGCAATCACCAGGCTTAAGGGTTAGTAAAATGTTATAAACGAAAATCACCATACGATAGCTTTGACATTTCATACCCTTGCATGACAATGACAGAAAACCTAATAGCGAATTACGAGAGGGTGTCTCGTTTTAATTATTGCCCGGTAGCTTTTATGTAGAGTGATGAACATTTTTCAGTGTTATCATTGCTCTCTCGGGACATGATGTTGGAGTTTCAATGATTTTAGTCCTTTTGTCTTTTTACAGTGAGTGCCAGGAATGACTAAGGTGTAAGATGGATAAAATTGAGGCTCGTAGTTTGATCAAGTTCCTGCGAATCTGCCCGGGAAGTTCATGATGAGATGACGGCTGTTTATGGAAATGGTTGTCCATCGTAAAACACTATTGTGAGGTGGAAAAGAAATTTTCAAACTGGTTACAGAATTAGACCGGTTAGAAGTAGACGAATTAATGAAAAGTATAGGTAAATGTAGAAATAGGAAAGCCTGCGGAATAGATCATGTTAATTTTGAAATAATTAAATATGCTCCTAAAGAATTACATGAAAAAATACTGTATCTATACAACAAGTGTTGGGAAACAAAAGAAATACTGCAAGAATGGAAGATAGCTAAATGATATCAATATTTAAGAAAGGGGAAAGAACAAGATATGAAAATTATAGAGGGATTAGTTTGTGTGCTGCCTACAAAATATATGCAGAAATAATAGGTACTCGATTAAACAAAATAACAGATGCAATACTCCTAGAAGAACACACTGGTTTTAGGAAAGGAAGAAGTACCATTGACAATGTTTTTACTCTTAAACAAATAATAGAAAAACAACGATAATAAAATTTAGAGACGAACTTGCTATTTATTGACTATTATAAAGCTTTTGACAAAGTATCACGAATGATACTGTGGAAAATTTTAAATAATAGAGGCATACTTTTACAACTAATTGAAGTTATAACAAGTATGTACAATGACACAAAAATAAATAAAAGAGAACCAGTAATAGTTTATGGTGGCGTAAGACATGGTTGTCCTTTATCAACCGCACTTTTTAATTTGTATGTTGACGAAATAGTAAGGATTTGGCCGAATAAAGTCAATGGAGGCATTAATGTATCTGGAGCTAAATTGAAAACTATGTTGTATGTAGATGATCAAATAATAATGGCCACAAATGCAGATGACCTGCAAAAAATGCTGCATAGTCTAGATAAAATTGCTACAGAATATGGAATGAAAATATCAGCAAATAAATCCTAAACCATAGCATTTAAAGTAATTAATCCAGTAAGATCAAAAATAGTGTTAGATAACATAATAATTGAGCGGAAATCACCCTTTAAGTATTTAGGATGTAATGTCTCGTACCAAGGGGAAGCTGATATAATAGACAAAATAAATAAATTTAACTATATAACATGCATAATAAAAAGAACGTTAAAAATAAAGCAAGAAACAATTCTATAATAAAACTATACAAAACAATGGCAATAGCAACTCTGCTCTATAGATCAGAAACATGGATATTAACAAAAAGAAATAGTACAAGAATACAGTCATCAGAAATGAAATTCATAAGAGCAATAGCTGGATATACCAAAATTGATGAAAGACGTGGTCTGGATATTAGGGCAGAATTAAAAGTAGAAGAAATAAACCATACTACTGAAAGAAATAGAAATCAATGGAAAGAACATGTTCAGAGGATGAATAATAAAGAATACCAAAAGTAGCCTTAAACTATAACCCTATAGAAAGAAGAAACCAGGGAAGATAGAAGAAAAGATGGGCAGATTAATTTGGAGCCGGAACGGGTTGAACAATCCAAAGTCGTGAGATAGAAGAAGGTTACATGTCCCTGACAGATGGGCCAAGAGCTGGTAAACCATCAGACATTTTTTTTTTTTTTTTTTTTTTTGGTAGTTTACGTCCTCAAACGTTAAGGCATATCGGGCGATCAATGGAATAGGTGAAATGATGCTCAAATGAGCCCAGAGTCCATAGAGCTTAGAGTTACTCGACATTCGTCTTTCAGGATAAGGGAAAACCCTGGAAAAACTTACCCAAGTAACTCAGCCTGACTGAGATTTGAACTCGGGACCTCTTGAACGTGAGGCAGACACGCAACCACCACGCTACCAAGACGGGCGAACAGACGATGCTGTCACAGTGAAGGAGAAGTATTTAATACTGGAAGACAGACGAGCAACCATCCAAATGACCATGAATGAGGCACATCTCAGTTATGGTAATGTACGGAAAATTATTCCTGGCGAACTGCACATGTCTAAGGTTTCTGCACAGTGGGTTCCGCGTTTGCTAATTCCTTTCCAAAAGCGAACGGGGCGTGACCTTTCAAGGCAGATGTTGATGCCTTTGGAACAGGATAAAGCTGCTTTTTTATCGTCTGGTAACCATGGATCAATCCTGGATCTGTCAGTATAATCCAGAGACAAAAACCATGGGCATGGAATGGAAACATGCCGATTTCTCCCTTCCAAAAAGGCAAAGTTGCAAAAGTCAGCTGGGAAGGTCGTGCTTTCAGTTTTCTAGGACTGTCGTGGAGTAATCCTTACAGATTATCTTGCCAAGGGTCAAACCATCCCTGGCAGATTCTACTGCAATCTTCTGGACAAGTTACGAGCAGCTCTAAGTAAGAAACGACGCGGTATGCTCTCCAAAGTTGTTCGTCTTCTGGCTGACAATGCACCAGCTTATTCAAGTTTCAGTTGACCAAACAAGGGAATGTAGCTTTGAGATCTTAAAGCATCCGCCTTATTCGCCCGATCTCGCAACAAGTGACTTGTTCTTGTTCCCGAATATGAAGATTCCGTTGCGTGATCGCCAATTTGGTAACACAAATGACGTCCTTAATGAAGTGGAAGACTGGCTTAAAGCGGATTCTGTAGACTTCTACAATCTAGTTATGCAGAAAATCAAGAAACGCTGGGAAAAATGTGTAAATCTGGATGTTTACTACCCAGAGAAGATCTTACTAGCACATTCAACACAAACTCTCTATCATATTTCTTAAAGTGTGATAATTAAAACTTTGCGACACCCCCCCCCCCGACCATAGCATAGAAACGCCCGTGTATTACTTGTCAATTCAAACCAATAGAGCAGCTCAAAACTATCATGTGACGTACATTTTATAATCTAATGAAAAATAAACTTATTTCAGTAAAAAATAAGTCTCCTACGGTTCACCAATACGTAGACTCATATAGAGTGAAGAGGGCTTCAAAGGTTATTTCCAGTAAATTCAAAATATACTCGTAAATTAACATGTCGTATGAGTGTACAATGCGAATGTTAAATACGAAAAATTTATGTAATACTTGTAATAAAATCATCATTGGACATTCTAACCAAGCACAAATTGACGAAAAATATTTCCTTTAAAATGTAGTTTAAGGTGGAAGATTTTCATTTGTCTCTTTGAAGGATGTTCAGTTCTATACTGTTCAGCTTTCACAGTATATTTCGTGTTTGGCATATATTGCTCTCTCTATCTCTCTCTCTCACACATACACATAGGCAAACACACACGCACACGCGTATAGAATTCAAACATTTATTTCTGTTTTATCTTTATTCCTAAGCAACGGAAGCAACTTCACTAACATTACAGACAAATGCATTTGTGAAATTATACAACAGTGAAAATAAAGGAAAAACGAAACCATTTTACCTATGCTACATGCACATATATTGAAATTATGTGTACATAAGATATTCATGTCCCTTCTTATATGCGATCTTTTCTCAATTAACATCTATTATTCAAACTTTCCTTGGAAAATTCTGCAGACCTCGCATGTTTTATGTAAATGTGGGTAAACAAGTGTAGTGTTCGAGGGATTGGCATCACCAGGAGGAGTTTATTAAATAAACTGTGACATTAGCAGTGGAGGACGGCGCTTCTTTCGATGATTATGGTGGTAATAGAAAGAGGCGTTGCCTGGAGGCGATAAAGTCACCACAGGGGCACATGATGAACTGCGCCCTGGGCACCGGCCACACCCAAGCACGTCATCCCCACATTTACACTTCTCTGGATACCCGTCAGTGGAAGCGGTCACTTTAAAGTGTTGCAAAGAATAGATGATTTATAATGATCATTTTATCTTAACACCGCAAGAAAACAATATTTAT
This sequence comes from Mantis religiosa, assembly GCA_030765055.1. Taxonomy (NCBI): domain Eukaryota; kingdom Metazoa; phylum Arthropoda; class Insecta; order Mantodea; family Mantidae; genus Mantis; species Mantis religiosa. The sequence continues at coordinate 53,323,381 of CM060957.1, forward strand.
TTGGGTATCATTACTGTACATGAAACTGCCATAAGTAAAATTAGTTTGTAGCTAATGTCCGTGTTTCATGACTAACAATGGGGAAAATATTATAATTGTTAAGCAACTTCTGAAAATATTATTTTGTTTCTACTATTAAGCGATTAATGTTACCGATATTCATTTAGAACGAGAACTCTGATACGACCATCAGGAACCCCCGTCTTCACAACTCCAGACAACCATTAAGGAAGAAGTCAATAAACGACACTTCCAAAGCACACATGAACTCCGAATTGCTGCGACAGAAGGGTTTGGAAATGCAGCAGATGCTAATCTCCGGACTTGATAAGGTAATCAATTGGGCAATGGTGACGATGCACACATGCTTAAATTCTCTGAATGAATTGATATTGTATTTATGGTTAATTTATGGTTATCTACCCTTAAGCTATTTTAGACGTCCAGTGAGGGAGCCACAAGTATGGATCGTAGAGAAACCCAAGGGATGATGATGATGATGATGATGTTTATGAAAGGGTGTTCAACTACAGGGTCATATGCGCCCTTTAAAACCGAAATCATGGCAATAGCCAGAGATAAACTGAGTTATAAGTTGTAGAAAATCAACATAAAATGGCAAATAAATACGGAAAATTATAATAAAACAATAAAAAGCTATAAGCAACAATTAACAAAATGCCCAAAGGCACAAAAAACCGTTTCTTCAATTAATGCTATAACAGCCTGAGGGGAAAAAAGTCTTAAAACTACCTGCCCAACGGTAGTCGAATCAATTTGTTCTTTTCATCGGGTGTTGCATTTACACCAGATTTATCGTTTTTTCCCCGCTGTTCTGGTGGTGACAGCAGACTCTTCCTGTTGCATATCCTCTCTGGAAGAGGATTGCTTCGCTTCTAATAATTTAGGGTACAGAGGCAGGAAGCGATTGGAAACTGCGATCGACGAAGCTGAAAATCGCCGATCGGAGTCCTCTCCAGATGATTTTGACGGAGGAGATGGTCGCGGACTTCTATGCTGTGTTACTGCTTTCCCTAAAGAAGTCATTTCTGTCATATGAGATCTTGAATTTCCTTGGCGATACATTAAACATTATCGTTTCACATGTTCTTGAACTAGATGCTTTCAGCGGTGGCATGGCTGAATCCTTCTTTTTAGGACTGGATTTTGTAAGCGCGCTCATTTTGTTATTGCTGATGTCATTTGCTTTGGCTGTGATCTTGCTGTAATTGTTCCTTCCGCAATGACTGCCCCGTTTTAGTCGCTAGATCGTGTTGCGATTTCACGTTAAGGTACCAGCTTAGATGCAACTGCACTCTAAGTAACGATCGTGGGGACAGAAGGCTGACGAATACATAAGAGCTTCCGGGTTTACAAAAATTACAACTTCTCTCTTACCCGGATCTCTTAAATCGCCTTTTCCTGCACATAACGAGGTATTATATGGAGTTAGATGAATGACTACAACTGCAGTTAACACATGTTGCAGGTGAAGTACATGCAACATCATGCTTGAATTTCCCACAGACAACGCAGGTAGCAACTCCATTACAAGAAGCACTCGTGTGGCCAAAGCGCTGGCATTTATAATACCTCAGTAGATTAGGTATATACTGCCTCACCTCAATAGCTTCATAACCTGCCTTAATCCTCTGCGGGAGATCTACCCGATCAAAGGCAAGGAACAAGATACCAGTGGGTATCAGTTTACCTCGTTCTTTGCGGTGGACTCGATACACCTTGGTCACACACACCTTCTTCCGCCAACTTTTCCTGAATCGCCTCATTGAACATCCCTTCCAGTGCGCTGGTGTTTACAACACTACGCGAGGAGTTCAGGGTCCTATGCAATTTAACACGCACAGGATACTTTGCAAGCACATTGGCTTTCAAAATCTCTACAGCTTGTCACTTTGAATCAGCTTCGCCTAGAAACCTGCCATTGCGAGACCATCAATATTACCTAAACCGTTCTGAATAATAAACGGGATCATGGTAGTACATTTTCGATCTTCCTGTTCTAGTAACAACCAAATGGCTAGAACCACAAGGCTCAGCTACTTCCTCTCCACTTTTCTTAACACTTTTGTTTATTTTATCAATTCCCATGGCGAGAATGGCCTCCGACGTGCTCACATCCTGGGTGACACCACGGCATACGTGACAGTCCTAGCCTGGATCTTGCTCACCTCAGGGTCTCACCTCCCAATGTATAGATAGAGGGTCCCAATCTGCTTCAGGAGTGTAACCGCTCATCCCCGGAACTTACCTTCAACAGCGGATACAAAAACAGTGCTACATTATAACCAGTGGCTGGGAACTAAGCGTTACCTAGTCACCCCTGCACTTCTCCATTCCGCCGGGCTACGCTAGGTTATCCGTCAGACGTGTGATTAGGGAAGAAAAAGAAAATGATAAATAAAAGGAGTCAATCACAGAAGTGGGCCGAGAAAAACCTATGGGTTATCAGCCCAGTCCGGAATTAGAGTGAGGGAAATAGATGAACGAAATGAGGGCGAAGGGGATGAAAAGAAACACGATAATGATACAACTGGTGGAATGATGGTGAGGGAAACCGAAGGTCTTCTGCGATCGAACCCGGGTCACCTTGGTGAAAGTTAAGTGGTTTATCCTCTCGGCCATGAATTTACGGGTGGAATACAGAACATTCCTCTACCTCCATGTAAGCGGGAATAAAATATTTTGTTTCAAAGCTGTCAGTTGCAAGGAACATAACATCACCACCGTTTTCGCGAAAGTTTGTCCCACAGAAGTTGTTTTATATACCAGTAAACCTACTTGACTGAATCTGTAGCTTTTAGTCCCACTAAGCATCCGGTCATGGCGAAATTTGACCCTTCGAATTTAGCCCAGCGCCCAACCAACCAAGGGAGGATGGTGGGAGAGAATGGTCGGAGCCATTAAACGCTGCGTGAGGAAAGTATTAGGCAAAGCCCAGGTTACGGACGAAGGCCTAAGCACCGTCCTGATAACGACTGAAGCAGCCCTGAACTCCAGACCTATAAGGCAAGGAGAAGAAGCAGGTTCTGAACCACTGACAAAACTAACAACAATACCCAGTGGACCTGAGCCTACGACGAGCGTCTCGCTAACAAAAGAATTCAGGAGACAGCAGAAGTTGGCTGACGTTGGTCCAGGGAACACCTCACTCAACTGAGGAGTTTCCAAGACGTCCGGCAACCCCAGAAAAAATCTCCCCAGCTGAGAATCGGAGATGTTGCTCTCATCCACGAACCAGTCCGTCCAACGAATATGTGGAAGAGAGGCCGGATAGTTGAACTGCATGAAGGAAGGGATCGCAAAATTAGAACAGCTAGACTTCACACCGCAGATGGAGGCACGATCACCCGACCCGTCCAACTGATCATCCCCTTGGATATTGACCAATGTGGGGAGGGTGTGGAGGAATATCTTTCTCTTGAACCTCATTGAGGTTAAGTGTATTATCTTTGTATATATGTTCTTTGGAATAAAGTAGTGTTGTACTAAGATGGACGTGTTATTCAGTACCCTGATATCCCTATCCTAACAATATATCCGGCCATGGCCAAATTTGACCCCACGAAATTAGCCCAGCGTCCAACCAACCAAGCCATCCAGTGGCAAAGTATATAAAATGAGAAGAAAGGAGAAATTTGTATATAAGAACATAGCGACGCCTATACTTTGCTACACCGGTAAAGTACAGATTTCAACAAACGTGTTCTACATTGTTTAAGCAACATGTTACGTAAATTTTCCACGCTCCTTAATATCTATTTATTTCTACAGTGATTTAGTGATATCTGCTACGGACTCACAATATATTAATAAAAACAACAACAGATTTAAGTGCTACACAGACTCCTGTACAGAAAAAGGTTCTGTGTTTTGATAATGGAGCTACTTTGCAGATTTTTGCGACTATAAACAATGGCTGGAAGGTACATAAATATGCTGTAGTATGATACATCCAGCAATTTGCGAACGTACACATAAAATTTCGTGATAATTTTTCACCCCAGACAGATTTACGAGCAAAGTTACTAAATATTAATTACGTTAAAAGCTTGTAGGACAGGCAAGACCGCGGTTTTACTCCTTTAGTGTTCTACATTCATCTTTGTAGAAAATATAGATTACTTCGTTAAAAACAAACGTAGCTCTGCAAAAGACACTAATACAAACAGAAAACGGATGAAAGGGAATGTTCAGAGAAGTTGATTTGATTTGAATATCTTAAAGGCGCGACTGTGATACCGAAGAAAGTAAACAAGGAAGCACAGTGAAAGGACTGAGCGAGAACCAAGTGTTTTTCAGGCAGAGCAACGGAATGAGCATGCCCTGAGTTTATTTCCCGTAACCTATGTCGTAGCTCTTTGTCATTTTATCTTCTTCTTCTTCTTTCACAAACTTCTATTTCTTTCTTCTTCATCTTCTACCCTAAAAACACAGGTAATAAAGTGGCTGTTCCGCCATTGTAATTTCTATTTTACCATAAGGTATATTAGGAATATATAACATAAATTGTTAAATGAATCTAATAAAACTACATGATATAACAAAATATGAGGGCTGTTCAATAGAGAATGATCATAATTTTTTACTGTCATAATTTCTCACACTAAAATCCTATCTTCTGTTAGCTTAATGTGAAACAAAAACGCCGTAGTAGTTTCAATGTTGGTACTCCCGGTTCCCGCCTGTGAAAACCAGGCAAGTTCAGATAAGTTTAGTATCACCAACCACTGCAATGGAGGTAACACGCGCGGAACAATATGCGGCTTTGAAATTCTGCTTTCATCTTAACAAATCTTCAGTTGAGGCCTGTATAGCGTTGCAGTAGGCCTAAGTAGAGTCTGCTATTCCCTACAGCACAGCTCGAAGGTTTTTTAAATTGTTAGAAGAGGGGAGAGAATGAATTTCAAAGAAAGATGGACCCGGAACTCCAGTTACTGCTCCTACGGAAGAAAACCTCAACACTGCTGCCATTGTGAGAGAGGATCGACGAATTACCTAAGTTCACTTTCTGAAATACCGAAAATTTCATTGGGTGCCACCCACACGTTGGTGATAGAAATATTATGCATGAGAAGTGTTTGTGCGCGATGGGTTCCAAGACTGTTGATTCCCGAACAAAAAGACATTCGCATGCAGGTCTGCATGCAGTTAAATTTGATGTTAAGAGGAAGACCCGGAGATTCTTTCAAACGTAATCACTGCTGATGAAACTTGGCTACATCATTTTGATCCTGAGAGCAAACAGCAAAGCTCAGTGTGGAGATCTCCATCATAACAAACCCCCAAAACTCAAAAGTGGTTGCTTCTGCTGGGAAAGTTATGGTCATCTCATTCTTTGATATTCCTGGAATGGTTTATCAGCATGTTGTACCTGCACACACATCACTAACGGGACAACCCTATAGGGATATCCTGAAAACATTGCAGGTCCATATATGGCGCAAAAGACCGCATTTCCGTGAAGCAGGTCGGATGGTGCACCACGATAATGCACAGCCGCATATTGCCAACGTTGTTGCTGAATATCTTGCAAATATTTACGAGAAGTGCATCGTTCACCCTCCCTGCAGTCCGGATTTAGCCCCATGTGGCTCTTTTCTATTCCCTAACTTGAGGAAACGCCTTCGTGGGAGGCATTACCTAACATCAGAGGCAACGGTGAAGGCTGCGGAAGTGATTTTGAAGGATATCTCAAAAGTTGTTTCTAGCATGTCTTTGAAGACTGGCAGAAACGCTGGGACAAGTGCATCGCATTCAGGGGAGACTATTTTGAGAAGGATCATCTATTTATTAGGATGAGTAAAGGTATGTTGTCAAAACAAAATTGTGATCAGTCTTTATTCAGCAACCCTCGTATAACGTAGTTCGCGTAGTTTGGGATATTTCTTTCCCCATTGACACATTAGACGGGTTTTCGTGTGGCATGCAACAGTTACCGTCATCTAGTGCATATGCCGGCCTTCAGTAACAGGTGGATAGGATGGAGTGTTCCTGTGCGACGGGGAGCTCGGTCCCCAGACTTGACGCCATTAGACTTCTTTCTCTAGGGCACAGTGACAGATAGAGTGTATCAAAAACCGCCAACGATTGTAGACGTTACACAACATGGCATTACTGCAGCGTTTGCGGTAATATCTCTAGAAACACTGCAATCCATGCAACACTCGCTTGTTACTAGATTCCAAAAGTGTATTGATGCAAACGGAGGGCTCTTCAAACTCTGTTGAAATGACGCAGTTTCATCGGCCAAGATACCCTGGTGATTTGTAGGTGCATTTTCCATGTCGGATGTAATGCACAACAATGAAGTTTCTGAGAACTACAGGCCACTAGTAAATGTGTTAAGAAAAGTGCAACTAAGTGTGTCATTATTAATTGTAGCTCGTTGTCATTTTGATAGAATAAACATACATGTTCTATTTGAAAAAAAGGCGTAACTTGATGTTGGAAGTGTTACTTGTTTACGTTTACGGATTGTGCATACTGTCTTATTGTGGGAGCCCATGACAAAGTTACATTCCTGCACAATTGGAATTTGCATATTTTGTGTCATTTCGGAGATGTTTGAGGTTGCAGGGTTAGATGGGACACCGTGTATACAGCATTTTAATTAAACTTTTGTAACAATTTCTGAAAAAAAATATTAATTAGGGCTCCATGAAAGCTTTTTTTTAGCGGGAAGCAAGGGATATTTTTTGGGGAGACATATTCATACCACATATTTAAAAGATGCTCCTAAATACAAAGTCATCTAGAAAGCTTTTCTATGATCGCAACAGATAGAGTAGAGGAAAAAAATATACATGGCAAATATCTTAAATATTTTATGATTCGTTGTTACAAACATGCATTTCTACAAAAATGAAGAAAAAAACACATTCCACAACAGAATCTAGTAGACTTTAGAGTTCGTCGAATTTAGGTTCACAGATGCAGCTTTACTTAAAGTCTTATATAAATTGTCGCCTTTAGTTAACCAAATATAATAGTGGAAAGATTAGAAACCGAAAACAACGGAAGATCAGATATCTGGAGCAATATTAAGCTAAGGCTGCATTTTAAAATCTGCCACAGTGGTGCGTGATGTAATAGACGAATGGCCTGAAGAAGTGGTATTTTAACTGGTGCATTCATCATTGCATCTACTGGATATATATTAACAATTGATTAATTGTTTCGGAGTATATTAGTCGTGAGAAAGAAGAAATGAATCACAGGACTGAATAATGCATCGCATGGATCTCAATCAAGAGGAAAATGAAGTGACGGAGCTTGTAACACTCAATATCGATTTCACGTGGTAGGGTACCGCGCAATCCTTGCATAGTTGTCGCTTTCTAATAACCTCAAACTTAGTACGGTACTTTACTTGTAGATGTAACACACGAGAACATAATTTTGACTAAAGGGATCAAAGTTTATATTTCCCTTAAAGAACAGTAGACTGTGTTTTGTCATACAAGGTTGTCATTTTGTTCCAAACTGATACAGTAAATGGTTCCCAACCTAAATGACAATCACGGATTGATATAGGGGGAGAAACGTTAGTGAAATGCATAATTATGTAGTGAAAACATCGCATACCTTAAGGTAAAACTTTGGCACATGGTATTAGATATCCAATTATATATTTACATAGCTATGTACGAAACCAAGGGAGAAGTTACATTCGTTCCCTATTGCTGGCACAATGTAGGTGCGTTTATAACACTTAGATTAATGAAACAGGATTGAAAACCACAAAACAGAAGGAGGAGCAGAACCACCCCTATAAGAAAACAGCACTTTACTAGAAAAAACTGAGAAAAGCATATACCAATGTAGCATCTAAGAACTAAACAACGTCCAAGACTCCTTCCAATCTACATTACGAAACAACATTAGTACTTTAAACTAAGAAAGTTACACAAAGAAAACACCAAAGATAAGCAAAAATGACATATAGCATAAAAATTAAAATACCAACACTATAATTTGACATATGTAACAATTACACAAATATAACTATTTCCAACAAAAACTTCACTTATCTTAAGAAAATGATGCCAATTTCTCTTAGTAATTGCTTGTTTAAAAATATAAATATATTATTTATGCTGCTTTAATTAATGGTTATAATAAAGACTTTTTACAAAAGAAGATTAAAAAAAGTAAATATTAGAAAACTGTTAATGATATTTTTATCCCAGAAAAATAAAAGACGATTATAATTTTAAAACATTTACTTACTGTCTTTTGGTTAATTAACATTTTCAAATTTTTTTTAAAGAATTTGGTATAACTTTAGTTTCTCAAAATAAATAAAGTATATATTAAAAATGACTACATTTCTCTAAAAAAAAGATAAAATTCCTAGTAATAAAAAATCTGGTACCAGCGCCGTCATCTTCTTAACGACAGCTGAGTACAACACAGCCGCCATATCAACAACCTCAACAGCCAACAGCACTTCACTCTATCAGCCAGGAGCAGCTCTGGGAGGAAGTCCAGGGCCTAGGGCAGGCCGTTCGGGTTCTCCATTCGAAGTACCTGGTCGCAATGGCCAAACTGGCCAACTTGGAGGAACTTCTAACAGAGCTCATGACTTCATCTGCGCATCAAGCTACACCACACACGAATCTCAGCACAGAGCTTGCAGAATTACGAGAAGACATACAGGAGAAGCATGAATTCTCAATGAAACATCGCGACACACGCGCGCGCGCGCGCGCGCACACACACACACACACACACACACACACACACACACACACACACACACACACACACACACACATGCTCTGGAGAATCATCAGGGAGGAAGTGGCAGTCCTCCAGACGATGTTAGACGGACCCAACACCAGAGGTCGACACCAACCGCCGCAGAGACCCTACACTCGTCAATAACCTTAATTCCTCATTCACTTCGAAACAAGACCGCTCACTACTCCCTGACATATTACCCAGAATCCAGTTACACACCAATCCTAATAAGCAAGGCCGTAAGCAGAGCCTTGGTCATGTTTACGTCCTGGCGCATTCTTCACCTTGGACCTGGCCTCGGCCTGGCCAATACATCCCTTCCTTGAATCCGCAGGTGCTACAGCGGTACTGTCACAGCACCACTCCTCAGTACTCACCGGTGAAGGTTTTTTAGTGGGTAGGGCTGCCGGTTCGATTCCCCAGAGGAGTCCCACACTCCAATCCCAGGGTAAGTGCGCGTTTCCTCCACTCGAAAAAAATTATCACTTTAATTGTTTAGTTTCTGATGGGATTTATATTGGAAGGAAGAGACGTAATTTGGAAACCAGAACGAAAGAACAGTTTCGTAACATTAAGTATAAACAAACTTATCAAGTGGCCGCAGCAGATAATTTTTGGTCATTAAACCATGAAATAAATCCTAAAGTTAAATTATTAAAACAATTAAATGGTCTGATAGATTTAATGGTTTGAGAAAGGATACTAAGTTTAAAAAATAAACATCGCGTAATGAATTTTGAAACACCAGCAGTTGATTTTGTTTTTAGGTTTGTTTCATTTTCAGATTTTGGTAATACTTAAAAAAAAAAAAACATAATAATATGCAAACGGTATCCTTGACGAAGAAGTTTGTCGATTGGCTGACGATGCAAGCAATTTGTTTGTGAAAGCGATCTCAATTAAAAAGAATAATTTAACATCATTTTGTTAAGATAAGTGACGTTTCAGTTACAAATAGTTATATTTGTGTAATATCCATTGCTTCACTGTAGCTAGCTTCATTTTCTACATAATTAATATGTAACAAGTTTATTACCACCTTTATTGTCATTAGCCCACTCAGGTTTCATCTGCCTCACCATATGTACAAAATATGTACAGTTCCCATCATTCTTAGCTGCCTGCCAGTATCATCCAACGCAGTTTACTGTTCGCAGCGGAAAAAATTCCCTCCCGGAGTTCTGTATTCCTTTAACTTGCCAAAATATTACCTCCCCCTACTCCCCTCCCAAATGACGTCTGTTCTCCGTCTCGTGAGTATTTTATAACAAGCTTTCAATACCCAATGTGTTGCCTGAAACAAGCTAGATTCTAAATAACATATTTACATTAATGGAAATTAATTATTCTTTCACACTGGCCGTGTGTAGGCTAAATTGTGGAAACGTTGAGTCAGACTGAAAAATTCAATGCCATAGCTGGACGGAAACCAGAAGATCCGTGGTTCAAATCCCGGCTATGGCATTGAATTTTTCAGTCTGACTCAACGTTTCCACAATTTAGCCTACACACGGCCAGTGTGAAAGAATAATTAATTTCCATTAATTAACCTAATAGTGGTTAACTATAAAGCCCGGGCCTTAAAGTACTTACAAGTAGTAAGTCGCCATTAAGGTAGTTGTCTCATGTGTTTATGAGAACTCCTAAGTGGTTTACCGGGAAAATACGAGTCAGTTGGAGAATTTAATGTCATATCGGCACGTTGGCTATAGTAGCACAATGGTAGTGCGGCTGGACGGAAACCAGAAGATCCGTGGTTCAAATCCCGGCTATGGCATTGAATTTTTCAGTCTGACTCAACGTTTCCACATATTTACATTAATCAACAAGCACGACTTGTTTTCAATGAACGGCTACCAAAGACGTCTGATTACACTACCCAACATGAAATTTACTCCGCGAGGATAATACGTGTTTTAGATTCTCAAAATGGTACTTAAAATGGCGTATCACCTCACAATTTTAGATATGTTAGCGTACCAGACGGCAACACGCCATAGTTTGCCCCACTTGTTCTAAATGATTACTTACGCAGATCCTTACACAATTAAATATGAAAACAAGATTTACAATTTAATGAGACCACTACTTCAAATCATCCTGTCTTTGAATGAGAAAATTCTAAAAGCGAAAGATATTTTGTAGAGCAATAGAGTCGAATAATTTGGCACGCAACTTAAATTTGTCAAAAGAAGAATCTGAAGTTGTATGTTACAGGCCGCAACAATGGAAATCATTTGCATCTGCTATATAAAGTACAGAATTTCAAGACCTCAGATATTCGGAAAATATTTTCCAATGGAAGAGCATATATCTTTCTCTATAGACCTCAGTGGTTTAATGAGTGATCTAGGAACTGAGCATAATCCAGAAGACTGGTGATTGTTTAAAGGAGGGCTATTCAATAAAGAATGATCACATTTTGTTTGACCCCGTACCTTTACTCATCCCCATAATTTTGATGGTCCCTCTCAAAATAGTCTCCCCTGAATGCGATACCCTCGTCCTAGAGTTTCTGCCATTCATCAAAGACATGCAGGAAACCATTTTTTGAGAAATCCTTCAAAAGCGCCTCCGCAGCCTTCACCAATGCTTCTGATCATGGATGTCTCCAACAAAGGCATTTATTCAAGTTAAGGAATAGAAAAAGTCACATGGGGCTAAATCCGGACAACAGGGGGGTGAGGTATGCACTTAACGCTCATTTCTGCAAGATATTCAGCAACAACATTGGCAATATGCGGCCGCGCATTATCGTGGCGCAGCACCCAGCCGCATCACGAAAATGTGGTCTTTTGTGGCTAATATGGACTTGCAATGTTTTCAGGACATGCCTGTAGTAATTGTCGAGTACTAATGTGTGTGCAGGTACAACATGATGATAAACCATTCAATGAATATCAAAGAATGATATGACCAAAACTTTCCCAGCAGAAGTAACCACATTTGCTTTTTGGGGGGTTGGTGATGAAGGAAATTTCCACACTGAGCTTTGCTGTTTGCTGTTTGATGTAGCCAAGTTTCATCAGCAGTCATTACGTTTGAAAGAAACTCTGGATTTTCATCTAACATCAACTTTAACTGCATGCAGACCTGCATGCGAATATCCTTTAGTTCGGGAATCAACAGTCTTGGAACACATCGCGCACAAACACGTCTCATGTGTAATGTTTCTGTCACCAACGTGTGGGTGACACCCAATGAAATGTTCAGTATTTCAGAAAGTGATCTTAAGGTAATTCGTCGATCCTCTCAGCAGCAGTGTTGATGTTTTCTTCCGTAAGAGCAGTAAGTGGAGCACCTGCTCCAACTTCCTTTGAAATTGATTTTCTCCCCTCTTTCAACATTTTAAAACACCTTTGAGCTGTGCTGTAGCAAATAACAGACTCCTCATAGGCCCTCTGTAACATTGTATATGCCTCAACTGAATATTTGTTGAGACGAAGCAGAATTTCAAAGTCACATTTTTCCTCGCGTGTTACCTCTATTGCAGCGGTAGGCGATACTGAACGTGCCCGAACTTGCCTGGTTCTCACAGGCGGTTACCAGGAGTACTAACAATGAAACTACTACGGCGTGTTAGTTTCATATTAAGCTAACGGGATATGTATTTTTAGTTCTAGTGCAAAAAATTATGACCGTAAAAATTGTGATCATTCTTTATTGAACAACCCGCGTAGATCCAGCAAAGTTCAGTATAAAGGCTGCGTTACTTCATAATGGCAACGAACTTGTTTTTGTGGCACAGTTATGATATGAAAAAACACTATGTGGTACAATGGGGCAAGCGGCAGGAAGAATTTTGTTGGGAATTTTGTTAAGACAATCAACAAGGACTATAATAGATTTGCATATTTTCATCGAAAATCACTACCAAGTGTACTTATGTATGACTTAAGAAAAGTTTTAAGTATACTATGTTGTGGTATTAATTTCTTATGATGTTACAAACTCACTTTTTTCACACGGTCTTCCGTGACCATGTCTTCGCGCGTGACGGTCCTGAGTTCGGTAAACTCATTCAGGAGGGACCCCACCCTTATATCTCGTGACACACATTTTTCTCGGCTGCCCATTTGCGTGCTACGAAGGTTAATTTAGAAGATTGGAGGCTATATGCCACAATGGAAGATTGCAGATGTACCCGTCTAACGCCATCGTACGAGGGCATTTAAAAGAATAACAATGCTGAGTGGTTATGGGTCATTTAACAAAGCGCTTTGTGATGGTAGAAGATAAAAACATGAGAATGCCCTAGAGGTTAATGGAGCTTTGTTTCTGAACGCGTTCACACGTACATTAGTAACAAGGTCATATATTCTATTTATCCAAATTTATATTTTCATTTTCATTACCTATTCTCATGCAGAGCGCAAATTAGATTTGAAGTTTTAGGCCTACGAAGCCATAGATAACCGTGAATGAAGTGCATTCCCGACGTCATGCCCAGAAAACTTAATAAACCGATTTTCTTTTCCATTAAAATATTTTAAACATGTGATATTTTCACCAGACGATTTGAGCAAATTTTGATAAAATAAAACAAATTTTGAAACGGTTGCATGTAAAGAATAGGTAGTGTGTGGCGAGGGGATAACTTTGTCACATTCTGTGAGACGCTGAAATTAAACTTTAATTTTGGGGTCCAGCTGTCTGTTCTTTTAGTTACGTCTACAGATAAACGGACGGACGGACGGACGGACGAACAGACAGATAGACAGACAGACAGACAGACAGACCTAGTGAATTACTATTAAACTTCGATATGCAATTTCCTTTGAATATACGAGGGATGTTCATAAAGAATGAGCACAATTTTTTTTGACAACGTAACATTACTCATCCTCATAATTTTGATGGTCCTTCTCAAAATAGTTTCCCCTGAATGCGATGCACTTGTCCCAGCGTTTCTGCCAGTCTTCAAAGACATGCTGGAAACCATTTTTGAGAGATTCTTCAAAATTGCCTCCGCAGCCTTCACCACTGCTTCTGATGATGGATAATGCATCCCACGAAGGCGTTTCTTCAAGTTAGGAGATATAAAAAAGTCACATGGGGCTTAACCTGGACTACAGGGAGGGTGATGGATGCACTTCACGTTGATTTTTCAAGATATTCAGCAACAAAATTGGCAATATGCGGCCGCGCATTATTTTGATGCAGCATCCAGCCTGCTTCACGGAAATGTGGTCTTTTGCGCCTGATATGGACTTGCAATGTTTTAAGGATATCCCATTTGTGTTGTCTAGTTACTGATGTGTGTGCAGGTACAACATGCCGATAAACCATTCCAAGAATATCAAAGAATGAGATGGCCATAGCTTTCCCAGCAGAAGCAATCACTTTTGCTTTTTGGGGGGTTGGTGAAGAAGGAGATTTCTACACTGAGCTTTGGTGTTTGCTCTCAGGATCAAAATGATGTAGCGAAGTTTTATTAGCAGATAGTACATTTGAAAGAAGCATCGGATTTTCCTCTTACATCAACCTTAACTGCCTGTTAACTCCATTGCAGTGGTAGGCGATACTGAGCATGTCTGAACTTATCTGGTTCTCACAGGCGGGAACCAGGAGTACCAACAATGAAACTACTACGCCGTGTTTGTTTCACATTAAGCTAACAGAATATAATAAGTTTGGATTTTGGTGCAAAAAATTATGACTGTAAGAAATTTATGATCATTCTTTATTGAACAGCTCTCGTATTATTTCCCCTGCTTAGTGTACGCAGTAGAGGAAACAAAATTGAAATTAATTCTTAATTAAACGTTTAAAAGATCTTCTGCATCCATTATTAACGTTATTGATCTAAAGTTTCCGTTGAAAGATTTCATACATTCGCCTATCCACTTCTAAACTATCATTTATTAAACGAATTATTCTTTTCTAATTTAGTTACTTTCTACATAATTCCAGTCTATTTTTTTAATCCATAGCTTCTATATGTTACATACATGTAAGGAAATACATGTTGCACTTTAAATCGTGAAGATATAATTTCCAGATCTTTTCATTTTCACTGAAATGCAGTCAATATAAAACCAGTAAAAATCTGAAGTCTCAATCCATTACATATTTCATTTGAAATCATTAAGAATGTTCACATGTATACTTATTTTCAATATAGAAAGACACACCATATATAAACTGTGAAAAATTCCAGGAATTAGAGTTCTCAAATTCAGTATGTTAATAAGCAGGTTTCTTTGAAGCTGGCTGTATGCTTTGCAGTTATATATGTTAGACACAGCGCTTAAACTTAAATATCACAATATACTTTCGCTTTGATATTTGCTAAAATATATTTTATAAATGTCTGTTATGGTTTTTAATTTAAATCATGAGGATGTTTCCCCATAGTCGTGTATTTTGCATGTCTCGGGATGAGAACTTTTTCCTTCGTAAAAAACACTTCAGCTACAACGTACTAAAAGAACTGCAACTGTTTCTTTATCAGTATTCTTAGTTCTATTGTTCTTTAATTCTTATTCCACGTTCATTGACTAACGAGTAACTTGGGCACTCCACTCAACCTGATACACTAATGTCCTCGTTGGCTATTTTCCTTCGCCTGTTTATCCGTTACTATAGGATATTCGTTGAAGCCAGCTCCGTGCTAAAGCGCCCTGCACCATTATCTATGTTTAACCTGCTAATTAGCTCGACCTTACCTTTTTGCACAAATATAATTTGGTTCCAGCATCGTGTTTCGGAAAACTATCTATGTAATATGCAGCAATCTGTGGAGGAACTTCCAGAACGAGTTTCGGCCCGTTTACATTCAAAGGGGCTTCCGTCCTCCATAGTACCAGTGCTTGTAAAGCTTTTGTCTTCATTGTACCGTGCAACTCATACACTCCCTTTGAAAATAAGCGAACATCACATTTTATCAAAGCGGATGTGTACTCGTCACTTATATTCTCTCCCTTCTCTTTATATGCGACAAATCGCCCTGGTTTAGGTACCAGTTTATTCTCTGATTATATTATTTGAAGAAAACGAAATAAATGTGAAAAAAATCGTGACTATGTTAAACTTTTTAAATAGAATGTTAGGAAGTTTTTTTTAGAGATTTTACAATAATTTTCCAATGAAATATTAAATTAACACCCGAAAATATTCATTTCATTTTAATATATCTATTCTCTATCCTTGGATCCACTAGACAGTTTAGATGTTTATTTTATTGATGACAACAACAATAATAATAAATAAATAATATATAATAATAACAACTACAACAACTACAACTACAATAACAATAACAACTGCAATAACAACAAATACAACAACAATAATAATAGTAATAATAATAGTAATAATAATAGTAATAATAGTAATAATAATAGTAATAATAGTAATAATAGTAATAATAGTAATAATAATAATAATAATAATAATAATAATAATAATAATAATAATAGTAATAATAATAATAATAGTAATAATAATAGTAATAATAATAATAATAGTAATAATAATAATAATAGTAATAATAATAATAATAGTAATAATAATAATAATAGTAATAATAATAATAATAGTAATAATAATAATAATAGTAATAATAATAATAATAGTAATAATAATAATAATAGTAATAATAATAATAATAGTAATAATAATAATAATAATAATAATAATAATAATAATAATAATAATAATAATAATAATAATAATAATAATATAATAATAATAATAATAATAATAATAATAATAATAATAATAATAATAATAATAATAATAATAATAATAATAATAATAATAATAATAATAATAATAATAATAATAATAATAATAATAATAATAATAATAATAATAATAATAATAATAATAATAATAATAATAATAATAATAATAATAATAATAATAATAATAATAATAATAATAATAATAATAATAATAATAATAATAATAATAATAATAATAATAATAATAATAATAATAATAATAATAATAATAATAATAATAATAATAATAATAATAATAATAATAATAATAATAATAATAATAATAATAATAATAATAATAATAATAATAATAATAATAATAATAATAATAATAATAACAGTAATAGTAATAGTATTAGTAATAGTAACAATAATACAAATAATTTTTAATATTAAGCCTACCCGAAGTTTCTTTGTATGTATACTACGTAGAGAAGTCCGGAATTTCCGTTGCTAGTTGTATTTAAGCATTTCATTTGAAATGATTGAGATCACCTCCCGGCTTAAAAGTTTGCATATCTAAACAAGTACACTACTCAGTAAAGCAAGTAAAAAGTACTAGTACTTGTAAATTCAACACCAAATTCCAAAACATTACAATTTACATCTTTTGTGTACGTTTATTTGTCTTCACCTTGTTGCTACCTTGGCTTACATGACACCCTGGTCTTCTGCTCTGCCAGGCAGCTCTTAACCTCCATGTCTACTTGTTACTTAATTAGCCCCATTCCTCCCCCTCATCTTCCTTTCTTATATTGTTTATATTTTTGGCCCATTTTTTCATTTACTTTCTGCAAGAGCTCACCAATACTGCTTACCTTCTTTTCCTCCCTACCCATCAACATTTTTATAGCTACTATCCTCTTCTCTACTTTCTCCCATTTTTCCTCCCTAACTTTTTTTTTCTCCACATTGCAACCTCCTCGCATTCTGTTACATAGTGTGCTATGCTTTCTTTTCCCACCACTCAATTCACAACTTCCCTTTTCCCTATCTCTTATCCCTCTTAGAAATATTGTTCCTGCTCTCATCCAAGCTAACTCTTCTCTCTCTCTCTCTCTCTCTCTCTCTCTCTCTCTCTCTCTCTCTCTCTCTCTCTCTCTCTCTCTCTCTCTCTCTCTCTCTCTCTC
>CM060957.1:53342000-53433056 GCA_030765055.1 Mantis religiosa
CCAATTTCCTTTTATTTGCTTGTAAAATTGTAATGATTTCATATTTTCTAGACTTCCCCATATTTCCTGCCTTTCTATATGTTCTATTCTAATATAAAAAATATTAAAATATTTTGTTTAGTACAAATCATATGCTGTTAAGGAAATCTTTATTTTCGGGGTACTATTTTGCACAATTCTTACGATTTGCCATTACGACAGGACTACTTTTAAGAAAAATAACAATTAAATTTTTAAAATTGAAAAAAGGTGGAGGCCGCGCTATGGCTGACTTCGGTCTCACCAAGGCGGCCTGAATTCGATCCCAGGTGACCACAAAGTGAGATGTGTGGACAACATGGCCGGGTACTTCGATTTTCCCAGTCAGCATTCCACCACTGCTCCATCTTTCCTATCATTAATCTCGGCCTCATATTTCATCCACTTCCTTCACCTTCACATCAGGCATTGGCTGATCACCTATCCTGGTTCTCTATCGCATCCAAAGCTTCGGTTCCTCAGGCCCGACCTTAAAAGGGATAGAGGAAGAATTCCCTATCAACACAATAGTGTTGCAACTAGGGAACTTAAACAAGGAGAAGAAGAATAAACAAGGGAATATTACAAGTTTGCGATGGCGTACAATGTTTTATATAAGGAAGGTCGTCAAATAAGTTGCTAGCAGATTTGTTAATAAAGCGCGTGCGCTGAACTTTGAAGGCAGTGAAATATGAAGCAGAAAGTTATAATGAAAAAAAAAGGCAACAGAGTTTAGGATATAGTGCGGATTGTACAAGGAAGTTCTTACGGGTGTTTTATATTTTGAAACTTCTGAAAATGAACTGGAAGAATGATATGAATGTGTCTTTGTGAAACATCTAGTATCAGCAATGATGATTATACTAATTATGTTCGATGAAGATCTTTCCATAAACAAAACTCTAAATGACGCCAGGAACCACGTTTCTTCTTTTATTAAAAATGTTTGCTATATCTATTTATCTGCTATATTAAATGCGATGAAGCTATGCTTTCTGCGCAACCGAATTTACTGAGCCTTCACATTTTAGGAAAACTAAATGTATGAATTGCGTTGCGATATGTAAAACAGCATATAGAAACAATCAATTCACTTTGTTAATTTAGAAAGCCTTTTTATGGATGATTATACTCTAGAAGTGTCAGTTTTTTTCTGAATCTTTTAATTTGTATTCCTTATATAATGCCTACCACCAGCATTTCAGCTGTAATAAATGCGTGGGGTTACAGCAATGTAACAACAGAATCGCTGTTAGACGAATGTCCACGATTTTGTCATAATATAAAATATCTACAGTCGTGTACGTTAGCATTGATCAAATAACTGATTTGGTTTAATGCCAAAATGTTGTAGCTAGATTTGGAAAGGCCAACTTGCTAATTAAGATGACTTGAAAGCGATGTAAATATCCCCACTGATTGTAGACGAATTGTCTATAAGCTGCATATCGTATATTTGCATTATTCATTACTCATAACTCTTCTCTTTCAAAACTGGACTCTGCCCACACCATCATAACCTAACAGTACTCACACTTCCCTTCATATCTCTTATCAAAATCACCTTACCAACAGTAGAAGCACTCATAATGAGTTGCAGACGAAAAGCAACAACAGCAACTACACCAGACTCGAACTGCTTTCCAAATATTTCAAGTTTCTGGTCTTATATGAGAAATTTGGACTCGAACTCCTGTAGATGTATGGTTGATAAGCTTGACAAATTAATAAATGTATAATGTTTCTAAGACATGTTACAGAAACAATAAACCGGCAAAGATATACTGGTCTGCATATGACGTCAACACGGTTTATGGAGGAATGCGCGGTTAAACCCAGAAAATTCGAGATATCGTACAAAGAATGTTAATATTTTCAATATAATTGCATTTGGATCTGAAACAGCTTTCTTTAAGCTAACAGGTTCTTTAAATGTATTATACATTTTATTTCTATATTCTTTTGTTTCCAAATCAGGAATAGATTCCATTAAGAAACAATGTAACTGTTTTACTTGTACTCATTCCTTCTTCATATCATACAGAGGTAAAAAATCATTATTTTGCAAAATATTTTATATTTTAATAACATCAGACATATATAGAAGAATATATCCTGGTTTTTCTCTATTTTTATTCAGTTTTATTAAGGAAATCTTAAAATTTTGCAATCTTAATCTACACCTTTCGTTGCTATTATGCTTCCTAAAGATAGCAAAGCTAATTAGAATTAATTGGCCTAACAATTGCTTTGCATCCAAGAGACATTTTATGCACTTAGGTAGGATTTTGGTATGCGAGGAAAAATAAAAGACGAAAGGCGACCCAGGAGAGAAGTCAAAATAGGCCGATACAATCCGTGAAATGTTTAACAGAAGAAAACTTACATTCTGGTTGATAAGAGTGTAGAATGTATCAACGCTGTGTTAAATTTGTTTTGCTAAGTGCGCCAATGCCTATAAAATCCATATTTTGGTCCATTTACCCCTTCGAAAGCCAATCATTTAGCAGATGCACACCCTCAAATAATCCTTTCTGGCGGGAGTAGAGTTAGACGTGCATTTTGACATTCAAGCTGAAGCAATTCACGCTTTACGGATACAAGAATCCTTGCCTCCTGTTGACACATCGAAGGTAGCTAATTAGACAACGCTCAGAAAGCTTATGGATACAACCTCTGGCGTTTACTGTAGTTCCATGAAGGATAAAAACTTATTTGTGCTTCGCCTTAATTTTCTCATGAGATAAAATAGACCATCATTCTTTTCATTTAAAGTAAACTTTCATACCTAGAAATACGTAATTACTATCCATCCACAAGTGGTATTGGGTCAACACACAAAGACCTAAGGCTTTCATTGTTGTGTCTAAAAACACTGAATCTTTAGTCTCAAACACTTATGTGTGTTTTCCCTACATGTATCCGTGTCAATTATGTTCATTTGCAGTCAACACAATGCACTCGTTATTTTAAGTCCCGTTTTCTCCATGCTTTTTGAGGCAATGCTGTGTTTCACTTTATAAGCTTTATTAATAAATCTGCTGAGAATCGGTAAGAATAAAGAAACTAGCCTATGATTAATACTATACGTAGCACATTACTTACCAACTGAAGGAAAATAAAAGAATGGTGTTGAATAGTTTAATATTTCTTCGGAAGCAAATCAAAAGAGTGACATACTGAATATTTAAGTATGTTGTAGTCATTTTATGCGTTCAAAGGATGTATTTTTGCATCGCTGCATGATCAGCACAAAATATAGGACATAATTACTTCGTTTACCTCAAACGCTAGTAGACAATGTGAATGAGAGAATGATTTTGTGGCGTTAAAAGCCAATCAAAAAATAGGTCATAAAAGAGGTATTTGCGTGTAGTTTTAAGATATTTAAAGATATGGTAAAATAATTATAAAGGAGTTTCAAAAGGAACTTTAGCTTCATCGATGGACTTCGTAGGAAAGTTTCATGCAATAAAGCACGTTAATGAACAACTTAGAAAATGGCATAATACTTACAGAGACGTAGGGAGAGAATATCACAGAGCTAAAAAATTTGATGTCTCTACATTGTACGCTTGCAATAATGAATCCAACATTTTACTCTAAGTCTCCTTCTAAAGCAAAATACCCAATTTACAATCTCCGTTTATCCAGATAAGCTTATGTTTCTTTTCATTTTTTAAACAATCTTGTCTTTTACTTATAAGATAAACATTATAATACTTAAACATTTGATAGTGTTATTTGCAAATGATGTTTCATGAGCTATCAGGGAGTTGAATAAGTTTTCTCCACCAAATTAAATCCATAACTTTACTCTTGGCCAAGGAAAGTTATAGATTGAACTGTTTACCCCCACCCTTCAGCAAAAATTACTCATGCAGGTTCTGCAGTGGATTTAACAATATTAATAGCGTAAATAATGAATGACTATGGTCTTCCATGAAACACAAGCCCATTTCAATATCATTCAGTGATTGCTAGAACTATTAATATTGAGTATAATACCTTAGAAGGCATTACAGAATATGTAATCGTAAGAAAATGAAGCTCTTATAAAACAAAAATTGAATATAATGATTATTAGCCCAAGATAACCAAAATAACTGCTTTTCAACAGTTAAAAAATAGATAATTTCAACACAATATTGCTGTGCTTTCCAACTTTATACCACGAAATCTTATGTATTAAATTTACTTCAAACTATGAGTAATTTCTGCTTCAATTATTTTATTTTCGTTAGTGGATTTATTTACGCACGCTAGACTCGTGGATAATTAGTTGGCACGCTTCTAAGTGAAAACATGAATAAAGCTAGTTTAAAAGTTGTTAGTACACAAAAGTAAACCTGAAGTTAATTAGAGAAACACGTGTAAAAGTCAAAACTTCATCACATAACACTCAAATAATTACTGTTTGTTTTTTGCAGTTTTCCTTGAGGTTTTAGAGGTATTTTCTACTCATAGAATAATTTCTGAAGAACAACTAACAATGCTGGTGTACCACAAGAAAAATTATTAAAAGTTCCTCTACGTACAACGCCTTCGTTCCTTAAATTAAATGCAAACATAAGCGTTTTAGCAGCATATATACGGAAAAGGAGCTTAATTAAAGTTACCACAACGGCCACCAGAGCACAGCAGCAGCAAACCAAAATGTTCCGTGGGGCAAGAAAGCAGAATGTAACAACATCCAACAGAGTTGATCACATTAATGGAGCATCGGGGCAGAAAAACGGGGTGACATTGTTCCGGAACATAATGCAGCTTCTCCCCAACGTTACGTATGCTGGTGTACAGAGTTTCACCTGTTTTCCGTCGAGCACCAGACCGAGAAGTTTTATTGTACGACCCTGTTTTGCTCCACCACTGTCCTGTGATTGATGAGAAAGAGGTCTGCATGTTCCATGCAAAGGCCATGTGCAAAAACGAAAACACCCTACAAGGGATTTAGGAGCGATCGAATTGCTGGCTCTTGGGACATACATGTTGCTGAACGGTTATTTGGAGTAAGTGCACACGTATCACGTTTCCAGCACCTTCGAACAAGAGCTGTACTGGCTTACGGACATGTTAGACATATGACATGCGTGAGAAGATGATCAGATGACAGAAAAGTGACTAGTAATGGATATACCGAAAATGATACTATCACCCGTACAGCTTTCGTATGTGGCCCAGAGCAGCTTCGTTATTAAAATTCTTCCTCAAGTCGATTTGGGATCATTCGATAACAACTAAATATATTCAATATAATGTACATAGAGCTATGACTCAATTCATAACCGAAATGGACGATGCAGAACAATATACTAACACCTTCCAAAAAATAAATGTTGAAAGGTTTAGATTACGGAAATTTTGCATATTTCAAGATATCCATTCCATGTACTGGAACAAGACTATATTAGAAACACATGAACTTCTGAGCTTGAAGTTTATTCCCCTTTTTCTTTCTTATTTTCATTTTTCCTTTTGCTCTATTGTTGTGATCGCAAACTTATATCATTACAAATATTGCCTATCAGTAATGATATTAATTAATGTACAACATATACAAATAAAATAATTTGTAACTTAAAACTTCTCTTATAAGAAATGATGATAATTCTTATAAATTCTCCAGGATCGGGACTTTATATATATTCCACACACATCTTCAGCTGGAAAAACAAAAGCTGTCGTCATCGTTACTAAACTTCGGACACTGATATGTTCTTGTTAGTGCTACCAAAATCTGAAACTAAAACGAATTTAAAATCAGAATCGACTGCCGGTAGTTCAAAATACATTATGCCACGTTTGTTTTTTAAAATAAATATATTTTCCCAAACCATTAAATCTATAGGACCATTTAATTGTTTTATTAATTTAACTTCTAGACTAATTTCATGGTTAAATGGCCAAAAGTAATCTGCTACTGTCGATTTATGAGTTTGTCTATACTTAATGTTACGAAAATCTTTCGATTGTGATAAACTTTATATTGGAAAGAAAAAACTTAATTTAGAAACAGAACGAAAGAACATTTTCGTAATATTAAGTATAAACAAACTCATAAATCAGCCGTAGCAGATCATTTTTGGTTACTTAACCATTAAATAAAACCAGAACTAAATTATTAAAACAATTAAGTAACGGATTTAATGGTTTGGGAAAGAATACTTAAAAAAAACAATCATCGCGTAATTAATTTTGAAATACCGGCAGTCGATTCTTTTTTAAACTTTTTTATTTTCAGATTTTAGTAGTACTATTAAGAACATATCAATTTATAATGTTTAGTAACGATGACGGCAGTTTTGTTTTTCCAGCTGAAGATATGTATGAATATACATGATATCGCGACCCTGATGAATTTATAAGAATTGTCATCATCATCATCATCATCATCATCATCATCATCATCATCATCATCATCATCATCATCATCATCATCATCATCATCATCATCATCATCATCATCATCATCATCATCATCATCATCATCATCATCATCATCATCATCATCATCATCATCATCTTTTAGGATAAGCGAAGTTTTAAGTTACAAATTATTATATTTATATATATTTGTTTGCTTCAGTGTTAATAACTTCATATTTTACGTATTAATGTACAGCAGTTATTAATTTGGGTTTGGTACATTAGATCTCTCTCTCACACGCACACACACACACATGCACACACATACGCCTCGTGTTTCCAGATTCCGGCAAGAGTAGCCAATAATCTTGGCCAGAGAAAAATTACCCTCCTCGCCTTAACTGAACTCGGGACCTCTCGAACACCAGGCAGCTGTTCCCGCCATTGACCTACGTGTCCAGTCCTGTAAATTATTCGCACCAAAATATATCTGAACTAATGTTATGATGAGAGAAAGTGTTTATGCATGTATATAGGTTTGTATGTATAGCTGTAGAGATGTAGTTAATTGTATATTATTAATCTTGAAAACGACTCGAACAAATTTGACAAGTTCCTTCACATCTGAAAACTGTCGTTCTGACGAATGGTCTTAGTCTTGGTTTACGAGGTTGACGGTTCAACCTCGTCGGAGGACGATGGATTTTAACAGGCGTAAAATTTCTTATTAGGGCTTCCTCGGAAGTGAAGTAAAGCAAGTGGTCCGGTATCGTAGATATAAAAGAATATCAGATTTGACAAAGCAAAGTTAAGCGGTCTTTCATACTCAATATAAAAAGGCAAGCTGAGAAAGAAACATATCAACTAAGAGCGTCCATAGATAAAAACTGGATGTCATTTACGTAATTTCAATTAATGGATTACTAAGGACTAGAAACAAACGCGCGCAGTCTCCAGGTAGAAATTACTCCATTGGTATTTTACAACTATCAGTTAAGAAGCTCACTTATCTCAATAAATGGTCACACATTATGTCTTTTCCAAAGCGGCTAACCTTTCGCTTTGTGAATAGTGAATTCGGAGTCAACGGGTTTAAGGTCAGTCGACATTGCGCCACTTCTGGTGAATACGATATGTGTGTCACATGTAGGTTTATGTGTAGAACTTTATTCATCATTCTGGTCAGTAGAACTTCACTTTGAGGGAATACTATCCTTCTACCTGCTCAGCTTTACTGCACGGTCATGATTTCTAAACTCAAAATTTAACTCCTAACTGAAGGGTAAGGCCTGCTTCATACTTATTCTCAGCTTCCTCTGCAAATTAAAGGAGTTGTAATTGGATTTTCCATGTCCCTATATAAAACATTGCTACAGTTTCCGGAAAACATTTCCATCCCGTCTATTCATATATTTAAGATATTTGAATGACAAGTGAAATGCGTATCATTTACTTTCAGTAACTCTCTCTGAAGTCTCTTGTTTCTGAATAATTTTAACTGGTAAACCGTTAGAGACAAACTCAAAGTTACTAACAAAGTTGTAGATAGGAGACAAATGAAGATCGCTTATACTAAACAGTTCAGGTTTTTCATGTTCTTTGATTTTACCTTATAATTTGTGAAATAGTGAACAAGAGTTGCTAAATATAGCAAGAAACCAACGACAGGGGAGCGCTCTCCAACTACAAGAATAAAACTTCGTGAGTTTCCAGGTAATTGATTAAATATAAAATATTATACTAAAATATTAAACATAAACCTAATAGGACAGGTTAAGAAAAACAAAACACCTCAACTGGCAATCCACCTGGTTAGAGACTTCTACCAGCAAACTCCAATAACTTAAATCATCTTACAGAGAATCATATCCAGTAACAAAGCTTAAACGCCGACAACAAATCTTCATTTTCCGTCTTCGTATTGGACATACTAAACTTACCCAACAAAACTCTACCTCCTGTATGAACAATTGTAACGTGATCATCATCGGCAAACACATCAAAGAAGAATGCAAGAAATATCAACAGCAGCGAATAGAAGCCAATGTTCCCAGTAATATCACAGAAGCACTTGGAAACCATATATATTGTAAAACAATTATGCACTTTTGTAACATTACGGAACTCTGTAAACACATCTGATATGAATATTAATATTATACCTTCAATGTTAAGATATCGCCATATGACATGTAACTTAAAGCGACAAAAAGTACACCACATTAAAAAATAAAAGATGTAGATCTCATTAAAACTTAGTGTACGACAATACAGTTTTTTGCATTAAAATTTCTGAAAATTCTTGATTATGGTTTGAATTTTAAAATATTTCATGGGTTTTTAACTGTAAAATTACTTGATTTATTGTATGTTTTAGTTCCATTATCCCATTCTTTCTCTTTTCGAGCTTATGCAAACAAACAAAATTTTAGAATTATCACAGAGTAAACAGTTCTTAAGAAATTTGACTATCTCTTAAGCTTACTGAATTTTTCTATTCCCCTTGCACTTACAAGAGAATAGGTAATTAAACCATTTGTGCAAAAAATTGTGCCAGTATGAATTAAACAGAAGAATCACTGTTTTTAAAATATAAGCAGTTTGTTTAATAATGAGTGAAGAAAATAATGTGAACGAAACATGTAGTGAAATAATGTTTGCAACGATGTTTAAAGATTAATGTGAAGTAAAGAGTAACACAATTTTCGTAATAATAGCTTTTAAAAATAAACGATAACACGTAGAGAAAATAACGTAAATATATCACTTCAGATTTTATTTGGTGGTGGATCAGAGGATCTTATAAAGTAGTAATCGCAAAAATGTTTAACAGTAAGCACGAGGGCTGTTCAATAAAGAATGACCATACTTTTTTACGGTCATTATTCTTCGTACTAAAATTCAATCTTATTAAATTCTAATAGCTTAATGTGAAAAGGCACGCCGCAGTAGTTTCATTGTTGGTACTCCTGGTTCCCGCCTGTGAGTACCAGGCAAGTTCAGAGATGTTCAGTATCGCCAACCGCTGCAACTGAGGTAACATGTAGTTAAAGTTGATGTTAGAGGAAGATCCGGAATCTCTTTCAACGTAAACACTGCTAATAAAACTTGGCTACATCATTTTGATCCTGAGAGCAAACAGCAAAGCTCAGTGTGGAAATATCCTTCATCACCAACCCAACAAAAAGCAAATGTGGTTGCTTCTGCTGTGAAAGTTATGGTCATATCATTCTTTGATATTCATGGAATGATTTATCAGCATGTTGTACCTGCACACACATCAGTAACTGAACAACACTACAGGGATGTCCTGAAAACATTGCAAGTTCATATCAGGCGCAAAAGACCACATTTCCGTGAAGCGCGGCTGCTTATTGCCAATGTTGTTGCAGAATATCTTGCAAAAATCAACGTGAAGTGCATCCCTCACCTTTACTATAGTCCTGATTTAGCCCCATGTGTCTTTTTGCTATTCCCTAACTTGAAGAAACGCAGTGGTGAAGGCTGCGGAGGCGGTTTTGAAGGATCTCTCAAAAATAGTTTCCAGCATGTTTCTGAAGACTGGCAAAAACGCTGGGACTAGTGCATCGTATTCAGGGGAGACTATTTTGAGAAGCAGCATCAAAATTATGAGGATGGGTAAAGGTACGTTGTGAAAAACTGTGATCATTCTTTATTGAGCAGCCCTCGTAGTTTAACATCTAACATTTGAGACATTGCATTATTATTGATAATTTTTTCTATAATAGGTAGCATATGTGTATTGTTTTAAAGTGTGCAGCACTTAAATCTACGGCGCTACTCTTAACTCGATGAGCCGTGACCTCAGAGCGGTCCCGGCTTGACCCTGCATATGTGAAGGACCTTTAGCGCATTCCAACTGGTACTGCGTATTTACGATGGCAATGATCCCAGCAGCCAAGCCCTAATGGTCCCAGGCAGGCGATCCGAGCCCCAAGGGTCCGTGGCTGGCGGTCCCGAAATAGTCCCAGCAGAGGAGCGGAGACCGACAACCGACCTACCGGAGAAGGAAGTAGTTTTCCTCAGAGCATATCATCCTGCCATGCAGCGCCGAAACTCCCGCCGACACTTCTACTCTGAAAGAGACCACCAGATCAGAGATGATATGAAATGATAACGAAGATGAAATGGAGAGACAGGAAATTCGGCGGATATAATTAACCTGTCCAGCATTCGCCTATAGAACCGGGAAACCCCCGAAAAAGCCATGGATCAGGTAGGTCGGCCACGGGAATACAACCCGGGTCTCCCGAATGCGGGCCACAGACTAGACAACCTGAGCCATCCCGCTCGGTATGGTATCACGGAACACGTCTCTTCAGCTTCGTCCTATTGATCTACTGTTTTAAACTAACTGAAATAAATGGTTTATTCCTATATGTAGAATCGAATAAAACTGGAAATTAACTTAGTATCGGGTGTGTAAACCCTCTGCTTCTATTACTGCCCTCATTCAGCGGGGCACGAGTGAGACAAAGCGCCCAGTGAACTTTACACAAGCGTCAAATGGCCAGCACCATTCATAACATATGAATGAGTTCAAGTGTTTACTCAACCAATATTAAAGAAACTTTCTAATAGCATTGCATTTATTTTGAAAAATACAAGAATGTTATTTGAGTGTTTGTAAATGAATGAATTTAAAATATTATTTATCTTCTGCAAGAAAAAGTATGTCATTGCTACTAAAGTAACAACAATAAAAAGGAAAATACACATGATTTACTTAAGAGAAACACGCGTTTTACCGCTCGGTTACCATGCATACGGCCAACCACAAGACATCTCCCAATCTATCTAATAGCTTTCAAATCAAGCCAGTATGTTATCAAAGCGTATATTGGAAAAATTAATTGTTCTTTCACACTAGCCGGATGTAGAGTCAGACTGACTCAGTCAGTCAGACTGGTGCCATAGTCCGGATTCAAATATTGAACATTTCAGTCTGACTCTACCTTTCCAAAGCCTATATTGTGAACGCAGCGTCGGCAAAGGCTTCCGATGTTCTCTGAATCGAACTTCCTTTCTTGCAGCTGCTGTATTTTTTTCCTCCTCTAGGATGTTAAGTGGTAAAGTACAAGGTGTCCCAATTTAATCGCCATATTTTCATTTTGTGATAGTAAATTAATGTATGTGTATCTGTTTAGAAGCTTCAGGACACACTGGATCATGATATTCCTGGTAGATGGATAGGGAGAGGTGCACCAATTGCATGGTCACCGAGATTGCCCGATCTAACACCTCTGGACTTCTTTTTGAGGGGTTATGTTAAGGACAGGGTGTATGGGACAAAAGTAGCGACTATTCGCCAACTGCGTGAGAGCATTTGGAATGTTGTTGTAACCGTCACTCCTGAAATGCTTCAACGTACATGGGAGGAACTACAGCATCGCCTGGATATCCTTCGTGTGACTAGTGGGGCAGATGTGTAAGTGATATGACTTTCTTGATTTTTGTATACAAACTTGATGAGTTATACGTATTAGTAAAGTTTAGTTCCTTTCGATATATCAAATAGTTTGGCAGAAATACTGAAGTGGAAATGGGCGGTTAAATTGGCACACCCTGTATATTCACATCTTGCACATTTTAAGACGTACAAGCCCTGTACCGCGCGTTTCCCCCATACTGTCACTATAATTTTATCTCCATGTCCTCGGTGGTGGTAGGTATTGTACACGAGCGCGGTAACGTCTTTCATGCCCGCCTGTATGGGAGAGGGCAGCGGGTCTGCCTCAGGTTAAAGAGTCCCGAGTTGAAATTTCGATCAGGCTGCGGCTCTGGTTCTATTAATTTGTTCATAGTATAGGTAACTATTTAAAAAATAAATATTCTGTTGTTTCTTGTTTTAGATTAGATTATATTATTTACTGTGCATATCCCAAAATTTTACAATTACAACTTTTGACTACATTTATTTGTGTTTACCTTGTTGCTACCTTGACTTACATGACATCCTGGTCTTCTGCTCTGGCAGGTAGCTCTTAACCTCCATGCCTCCTTGTTACTTAATTACTCCCATTCTTCCCCCTCATCTTCCTTTCTTATATTCTTTACATTTCTGGCCCATTTTTCTTTTACTTTATAAAAGAACTCAACAATACTTCTTACCATCTTTGCCTCCCTTCTCGTTAACATTTTATAGCTCCTATCCTCTTCTCTACTTTCTCCCATTTTTCCTCCCAAACCTTTCTTCTCCACATTGCAACCAGCTCCAAGTTTGTTAAATAGTAATCTATGCCTTCTTTTCCCCTCACACAATTCATAAATTCCCTTTTCCCTAACCCTTATCCCTCTTAGAAATATTGTTCCTGTTCTCATCCAAGCTAACCCTTCTCCCTCTCTTGCCTATTGCAGTAATCTACATATGCTTCTCGTCCCCAATTTCTTTTCATTTGCTTTTAAAATTGCTATGATTTCCTCGTTTCTAGACTTCCCCATATTTCCTGTGTTTCTATATGTTTTATTCTGCATTTTACCAATTTACCCACATCGTTTGTATTCCTTTCCTCTAATCTCCATATATCTCCCATTCCTATTTTTTCCATAATTCCTCCAATCTCTACCCACTAACTATTTGAGTTCTCTATTTTTTCTGTCTCATGCATAATTTCATAATTTCCCCTTCTTCTTTAGCCAAACACATATACCAAAATTGTATTATTCTTTGCATCATTATTCTATTTCTTCTTGACTTTCCTAATCTACTAAAACTACTTCGCTAGGTGCCGATCTTGGTAAGCCTAGTAGCTCTTTACAAAACGTTCTGAAATTTTGCCTAACGTCGCTGTCAATTACCAGGATCATATCAGCTACACCGGTGTTCCGGAATGTCGTCACGCAGGTGCTTTTTATTTGCCAGTAAATGTATTGACGAGATCGTCGCTTTTAAGCACACCAGTGTGAGCGGATGTCAACCAACTACATGGGATCCGGACGTCAGCGCCTAAACAACTGAACCAACCATACCCGAGAGCTAATTAATGCAGTAGATGTGATTCACATCTTCAGAGATAGGCCAACCTAAAATTTTGTGAGAAGTCAAAGGGTATTACCATGACCTCTACTGTAAAACAGAATGGAGTTCCGTTTTTAGGGAACTAGGCTCATCCAAGCTCACTTCAGGCAACAAGATGGCTTGCGTTTATTAACAATTAGTTTCTCATCTATAATCCTCTGATTAAGTTATTTCACAGACTACGTCATTTTTAAACTCTACATCTGGTGAGTGACAAAAGAAAGTCCCGTTTGTAAAAAAAACCCGCCAAAAATACTTATTTTTCAAACACTTTTTGAGTTATCCTGAATAGTTATCGCCTTGGAGCTACTGAATTGTTCCCGATTATACAAAAATTCTTAACTATGAATAATAACCGGAATGTCTCTTGAAATTATCTCCATTAGCGAATTCAGGACGGACATACAAATCATGATTTGTTGCGGTATAGAATAATGAGTCTCGTGGGCTTACAAGCAGAATATGCATATCATATACAACCATGTACATTCTAGGATTCATAGGATGATTCATAAGCGCATAATCTTCATCTATTATTGCCAATCCTCTAGCAATACTCCAGTTTCGACATGATTACCGCAGTCTGCTACACTGGAGTTCAAAGATAACAGTGATCTTCTCCAAAGCATATCTAATACTAAGTTAAACACCTCAAGTTCAATTAATATTAGAAGTATATGCTTCATCCTTTGTTGCTAACTCCTCAACTCCAACTCAACTGCACGTGCATGCGTTCCACAAAGATACAAGATTTCTTTAAATTCCATCACGGTACTTTACTTATTGCAATAGTTTAATTCAGGTATCAGTGTACATGTGTAAAACTGCAGAAAACAGACAGTAATATAAACGGAAAGGAATAAATTTAAATTATCTGCCGATTATAATGCATGTTATATTAGAGCAATAAAATTTTATGACGGAAATATAATCCAGTTACCTTGTCCATGAAACCTGTTTAAAAAAAGTATTCTAGGTTTCATTTCTTAACAAATAGACGCTACAGCTTCTTCATAATTAAAATTTTTAAACAAGTTATTTTTCTCGTGGGTGTTCCACTCTCTCCTTGTATACTTCCATTAAGTTATCGCAGTCCTTGAACTCTTTTGTTATAGGTCTCCTCCATGACCAAAATAGTGAAGTTCTTTCAATTTTAGCCGCTTTCATGTAACCGAGCCACATATTGACTTTTGCATGTGCTTGTCGAAGCAGAAAGTCCTGATTACAAGTACCAAAAAAGAGCAGACGCGAACGTTAGCTGTGCAAAATTGATTGCTCGCCTATGGAGCCTGGAATAGAATTTCATGCACCTTTGTTCCAACAAGAGCTATCGTCTGGTGTCTTTTGATCACGAGAAAGACTTCTACCTACTATAGGCTCTACCTCCCATTCCAATGTTTGATTTCAAAGTGTTCATTAATTTAATGGAAGCCGTAAAAATATTGTTATAATTAGTTTTACTGTATTTCTCATTGCATTTTTACTAGGGAGATTCAACTCAGTGTGCCTGTCTTGTCTGTCCCCTCTAGCGCACTCTATCCTCCCAAAGAGACATACAACTGAAATATTTTTATTTCACATTTAATATATCAAAACATATAATAAAGTACTTCACATCAGAAATAATAAAATTTGATACAACATATTTTATCTAATTATTCTAGATAAAAATTATAAAACATTATTCATAACCCTCATTAAAAACGAAAAGTACTAGAGGCTATTAAACAAAAATTAAGATACATAAGTTAATTAAATATCATTATGATGTAATCAAAACGTACAAGCATTTATAAGGAAAGCGGAGAAAAGAGAAATAAATTAAATAAAAATGTAAAAACGAAAAATTTTACTGCTGTCTACGGAAAGAGTAGTTTGTAGTAGAGTTTTTCTTGAATATCCTCGTATCTCATCCTTACAGTATGCTGGATTTTATTCCAACTTTTGATCTTCAAGTTACGGTGTCATACGAGCATACTAAAGAGCTTTCTTTTTATTCAGGTTTCTTAGCCTGTATTTACGGCTAAAACTCGAGACTGAGTTTTATGGTTGGATTGTACACTTGCTTTAGCAGGTGCAACAGATATAAAGAAGGCTGTATTTGAAACTTATTGTTAAAATTCAGTGGTTTGCTTATGCAAAGGTTTTGAAACAGCAATTATATAGATCAACTGTATTTGCATATTATTTAAACAAGACTTTATATTGACCTCCTATATTTTAATTTTGAATACCTTAAGTTAATTATTTATTATCGCGGAAAATAGTTAGCACTGAAACTTTTACAGAACATAGATGCACGACTTCTCAGTTCACTGACCCTCTAATTAATGTCACGAAAATTTTTTTGGCTGATGCGGGAGAGAGAGAGGCGGGTAGTGAAAGAGACAGATAGCGTCCAAGCCACGCCCATGCTCCCACTAGCACTGAGTTCTTGCCGAGAAGAGACCGGGCGGTGAGGCGGGAGTCGGTGGATATAATCCTAGTTCAGAAAAAAAGCGTTGAAGTCAGGATCCTTTTATTGTAGGATGCAATCCGGGACAAGCGGATTATGCTCCAGACTAGCGAATTGTTCTCTGTTGTAAGTACGGGTGAGCATAAGTGTACTCTGTCCCAGGGTCCAGCGTTTAAGTGGAAATACACTATGCTTCCTTGTTGATTTCTCTCACCAGTTTATTGATAGAACATTTAAGTCATGAGCTTGCTTCCTTAACAAACTTGCTCGTCACAACGTCGGTATCACCTATCTATCCACGCCCATTTTTCTATTTCATGACTATTCCGCCCGTATCACGTGATTCATAGCAATTTTGATTGGAGGTTTGTCTTCCTCATATTTAATCTTATTGGTCTTTCACCCCCTCCTATATCTAGACAAGCTCAGTTTTTGTCCCTCCAGGTTTTGACCCTCGAGGTCATGGGAAGAAATATTCTGACTTTTTCTCACATTGCTTAGGGGAACTTTTTTCCCTCCTCGCCCTTTCTCACGCGTTTAGCTTATGTTACACATTCTTTAGTTAATGTAGTTTTATCTTCCCTCACTTGCTTATAGCATCGGAAACCTCAGGTTTCCGTCTCAGCGGGGAGATAAAGAGCCAAAGAGATGTCTGGACTGTTCTCTCTGCTTCGCCTGGCACCACGAAAGGCCGTGGAGCTTCGGCAGTTTTTGAACAACTTCGCCAAACTTCGAGAAACAGCGGCTCGTGTATAAAAGCGATTGGACTGCGCAGGGAGCTGTCAGTCCTGGGTTCAATCTGCCAAATACCTGGGAATCCAGCTGGACCATGGTCTCACTTTCACTCCGCATGTCAGGCCAAAAGGTCGGCCTCAGCCACGCTGCTCTCAGGCAACTTTAGCCTATCTTTCGCTCAACATTACCCATCACGCTCAAACTGCGGCTGATACTTCCGCCTCTGATTCTGTAAGGATGCGAGGTTTGTTGTTCGGTGGCTCATACCACCCTCCGCAGACTGCAGGCAGTGCACAACAGTGCACAACACACCTAGTCCGGCATACCCTACGTTGAGGACGTCGTGCGTGAACGAACGCACACGTTGTATGCGAAGGTCACTCCTCGCCCAAACCAGCTGGTGAATTCACTGTGTCAATGTGACCATCGTCTCCCCAGTAGAGGAAGGAGCTGCCGCCTCTCCAAGGAGCCCTTGGGTGGGAAAGTCTGCCTCTCCTTCATTCCCAAACACCGCCAAGGTACGTCGTATCGTGTTAGGCCGCGGCTGGAAGAGTGACACCTGCAGCTGCGCCCGAGAACGTGCGACTGACCAGAACTGACCCAGAAACATATTAATTCCCAAAACCAAACTCCATCAGGCTTCTCACTTCTGGTTCATCCCTCTGCTTGACGGATCGCCAGCGAACGTCCAAAGTAGGAGGTTTCTGGCACTGTCCCCCGTCATCGGAGGTACACCCCAGCACCAGAAGCATCAGTAGAGCCCAACCGCGCCATCTAAAACAACGACACACAAGCTAGCGCAAATGACAAAACCTATTATACCGCAAGGGTAAATCCGCACAACGGATGGGTACCGTGGCGTTTTACCCTCCACCCGGGAAAATCCGGGCGACTTGCTCTTGGATCTTGGCTCTTGGCAGGGAGCTGTTAGTGAGCGAACAGAGTCGCTAGTCAGCTGTTTGTTGTGTGTTTGGACATTTGACTGTACCGATTCGAGTCGAGAACTAATAATAGTGTAGTGATTTGAAGGTGAATTCTTTTGTTTGTTTACGTGTGGTGAAGCGACGAAAGACTGTGTTGTTGTATGTTACGTCATTCTGCCGTTCAGGGCTGTAATACAGTGTCTTTCTACGGAAATAAATGCATTTTGAATTTCTGCAAAATTGAATTAATTTTTCCAACTCACAAAGTCTCATTAACAATTAAAATTAATAAAGAAGATACATACTTCCTCAAGGAGACAGTCTTTAATCAAAATATATCAGGAACAATTTTTTTAAAATTAAGATTGAAAGGAGATCCGGATCAGAACATAAGAGGGTTTCGTATCCTAAAATAGATATGATAATGTTCATTAATTTTTGACAATAGAGGCTCCTTAGGCTACTAAAAATGCCATTCACAGAAAATGGTGATGAAATCAATAATCTGAATATAAATTCCTGTAAACTTTAACTAAAAGATGAAACTAAATGACTTCACCACAAAGGAACAACAACTTCACACACAGCAGCACCAATTTTTACTAAACAAAGCACTTTTAAAACATGGCATTCATTTTTCCATTTTACCCTAAAGAATATAGGAGCTATGTTTTTCTTTTCTGCCAAGTGTGGCAGAAAATAGAATGCATTACCATTTTAAAGTTTTATACATAAAGCATGCATTGTACCTATAATGATAAAATATGAATCAATTTTACAGGAATTCCCTATTTATAAAATCATCAAGTTCGACAGTTTGTTCGATAGACTGAAATTATTATCAGTATGAAAGTGCTATAAAATCTGGAAGAGTAAACAAGTAAAGTTATTTATCCTTCTTCATTCAAAGAACTGCCTCTTAAACGGCTAGCTTTTCTACAGTTGGCACTGATTTCCCAGCCTTTATGCAACAGCATCCATATGTTTTCTTTCAGTGTCAGCTTGTGAGGAATGATTGCTGCAATTTGGCTTTGTACTTTTCTTTAGCATACCCTTTGTGTGCGGTGAATTCTTTCCACTCTGCATATGAAAGTCATTTCTCTTGATTTAACGCTTCGTGACTTCTCATGCTAAATGTGCCCGCATCTATCCATCACCCTGCCTCTTGTATTTAACTACACGGAAATAATGAAACAAAATATGGATTACTGGGACGTGGTTCGTTTCGAGGCCTAGGGCAATGAAGCAGCGAGCCTGGGATGTTTGCACATGAATGTAGAAATATTGATAGCGCAGTATAAGAGCCGAGCCGGCAGAACATTCGATTAACGTCGTTAGCCCTTGTTGGTGGGTGTATGTACACATACTTGGGATTACACAGCCACGCATTGGACTCTCTATCAGCAAACCGCAAAACCAAACGCAATCTCGCTCGTACCACAGTTCCCCGAGCTTTTGGTACACACCGCACCATCCACGTCTTTAGACCAAAGGACACTCCCATAATGTGCAAACATCATTTGCGTCATCTTTACCTCTCCAATACAGACATTTTGTGTGTGTCTCACTGGAGTATTGCAGCCCTTGATGTTAATTTGATATGCTAGATATACAAACGATGCAAAGCAATTTGGAGGTAACTATTGAATCTCACGACTGTTAAGGAGCTTCTCCCGTTGTGTATCAACAACAAAGGGGCTCAGTAATGGCCAGCTTTGAAACTTAATGCGTAATGTTTAGAGCGGGCTTAGTTGTCAACTACCAAGACAGCCAAACCTGAGAAAGTTCTTCCAACTTTGTCACCCTAATCATAACCAACAAAAAAGTATTAGTTACCAACATTTATCTTACGAAAGGTAAGTTTATTATTCAGAAGATGTAACTATCATAGAAATGTTTGTGGGGAAAATATCTAAAACATACTACATATAGGGAAAGCCGCTTCTGTTGCTCACATTCGAAAACTTGAGGGTTCAGACCTTACCAATCGGAAAATTTTATTCGAATTTTCTAATTTTTTACTTTCTCTATTATGCACTTACGTAAGAAGAGGCAGCATTGTGTATCACCCAACAAATAATGCCAAGATTCCACCCAAAATATAATATGGGGATGTTAAAGTATAGTCAAACCCACTCGCGGGCTATCTCTACTGTGCGATACGGCCGGTAGTCACCGGGAACTTAACGCCGGCAGAGTGGGTTCGATTATATTTTGACTACCGCATATTATGACAGTGCTTCAATCGCTGTTTCAAAAAGGCAGTTCAAGGAATATTTGCGTGTGTTTTATTTACTCAAAAACGTAAATTTTGTGCATTACGAAACTTGGTAGTAAAGTTCAATTAAATCTCGCCATCCAATCCACCCATTAAACATGTGCACGGAATATGTAACAAAACATTTTTAATAAACCTTTATGTTTCAGAAATATTCATTAAAAATGCAAGGTGTATCTTAAATTTGTTTGTAATAGACTGTGAATCCCTCTTCATTCTGAATGGCATTTGTATAACATTTCCAAGATATACCCTGTTATTTGTTTGCACTTTCAAGTACATCTAATACGAGATGCGTTCAAGTTTTAACACCTATTTTCTTAGGACCGGGACAAGATATCAACTTTAGTTGTTTGCTAAATACGCATGGAGTCTTAGTGAATGCGTGACAGAGATGGCAGGACTGTACAGTGCATAGAACTGTGGTGGCAGCGATGGGAGTTAGGAATGTTCCTAATACTTAAAATGGCGACGTTTTCATTGCAAGAACAGCGTGTAATCGATGTTCCATTCATGCCGTCATCACGCGTCAACATCGCTTGACATTTGCCACGCGCACAGCCTTGTAATCATCCGTCAGCATTCGTGGCAATCACCTGGAAGACACTTTTGCATTTTCATGACGAATTGTGTGAACAGATCCGACGGAAATGCCAATTTTGGAGGCGATGTCGGCAACGCGACCGGCGATCCTCCAAAACAACGTGCTCCACTCCTTGGATCATGTCGTCAGATCGGCTGGTGGGAGGCCGTGACCGTCTTGGTTTGTTGTCACACGATGTTCTGCATTCACTGAACTGTCACATCCTTAAACGCACATTAATCACATCTATGGTACCATCAACACATGCCTAACTCAACTGGCGTTGAATTTCAATAGGTGTCACGCCACGAAAATGGAGAAAACGAATGATTACACGCAGTTCTTGTAATGAAAAGTCGCCATTTTAAGTATCAAAAGCAGTCATAATCCTCATCGCTACCACTAGGGTTCTATGCATTGTACAGTGCTTCCTATTCTCACGCATTCACAAAGAGTCCACGTATAAAAAAATATCATCTGGTACCAGTCCAGAGAAAGAAATACGTGCTATAACTTGAACGCACCTCATTTCTCAAATGAGAAATGAATTGTCAATTGTTTGAACGGTATTTGAAATTTACTGGGTATCCTAAAAATTTAACTGCCGCTTGAAGTCCACCATTCCCTAATCCTGTTGCATATTAAAGGAAATACACCACTTAGTATTTCCGTTAACATGAAGAAGGTATGTAGAAAAATAAGCGTTTGAAGTGTTTGAATTGTTTGTGCGAGTGCAGGTAGAGAATGTCGTAACTGAGCACATAT
Organism: Mantis religiosa; assembly: GCA_030765055.1. Classification (NCBI taxonomy): domain Eukaryota; kingdom Metazoa; phylum Arthropoda; class Insecta; order Mantodea; family Mantidae; genus Mantis; species Mantis religiosa. Next base: position 53,363,163 of record CM060957.1, read on the forward strand.
TTTTTTCCCCTCAGCTGACAAGTGGGAAGTGTTAGAGGAATGAGATATACAAGTGAAAAATACATAGAAATAGAATAGATGAGCAAAAGAGTGAATCTCTACAAACAAACTACTGTAGATGTCACTCAAGTAGACAGTGGAAGACCGTTAATGTCAGAGGTTCTACTCCCACTAGTCCTGGACCCGTAGGACCAAGGATCCGGGCCTCCTTCAACCAGGGATTTACCGAGCTGTCCCAAAAGGGCACCCGGCGCGTCCGAGGGGCTTTCCATAGGGCAACACTTAGAGACTAACAACCCCCCACCCCATCTGGTCCTGTGAACTCAAGACGGGATGGAAGTGGATACGCCACTCACGCGTGCCAACTCCAAAATTGGAAGGCTACCGATATGACCTCGGTGGGGCCGCCTGGTGATCTAGCTCACCTTCTACTAGCTATGCTGGCTAGTACGCGGGAATATTAATGGCTTCCCTCAAACCCGTCCAGAGACGTACCCGATCACCCACGGGTATCGGGAACCACTAATCCCTCGAGTCAAACCCAATCCGAACAACTCTCTATCAGGGAGGAGCTCGAATGTTCCGCCCGAGGTTTCTCTAGTAACGTCAGAGGTACCACGAGTGCTAGGGGTACGCAACGTCCGCACCACGGCAGCTGAGGGGGACGGATCCCCTCCCATAAGTCCGGGGAAGACACTTGAGTCCACTTGAGTTCAGAGGTTCTACTCCCATTAGTCTTGAACCCGTAGGAACAAGACCCGGGCCTCTTTCAACCAGGGAGTTATCCGAGCTTTCCTAAAGGGCGCTCGGCGTCCTCCGTGGGGCTTTCCATAGGGCAAGACCTGGGTTACAAACAACCCCCCCCCCATCTGGTCCTAGGACACCAGACGGGATGGAAGTGGATACGCCACTTACGCGGGCCAACACCAAAGGTGAAGGCTAACGATATGACCTCGATGGGGTCGCCTGGCGATCCAGCACACCTTCTACTAGCTTTGCAGGCCGGGAGAATAAGTCAGGGGAAGACAGTGGCAGATGCATGATCTGTTAGCAAATTAGTTAAGCAGACATTACATTTAGTTCCGTGATACCGAGGTCACCTATAAAAAGTTGCCCATGTATCCTTATACCAACTCAGGCTCTGCAAGACTTTGGACCTAACATTGACATTCAAAATGGCAGCCGATATTGGTGCCAAATGCACATAAATGTTCTTGGCCACGAATACGATTTTGACAAGTAATATACAAATATTATGTAATAACAGACTCATATATTCATAAAAATTCTGTTTCAAAAACCTGTCTTAATATTAAAATAAGAACATTTCAATATTAGTGATCAATAACCAAGTAACTATAGAACCTCAAACATTCTTGCAGTCTACAGTTTAGTACACCATAATGTAACAGCATTTCTAAATTCAGCTACAAATTGACATTACAAAGATAACAGAAACAACTGGAAGCAGCATGTCACATGCATGATACAGAAGTATTGGCGCTGAGTTCAGTCAAAATTATTAATCACTGTTTACAACGTACACAACATATCCTGTATAGCTACACAAAACACACTGAATGATTTACATACAAATTCTGCTATTTAGAACAATTAGTTACTGAATTTAGACGCTGTAGGATATGGAATTAAAGTTTGTTTTCACTGAAAATATTTAATTTCTCAGCAGAAATATCATAACTATTTAGCACATTAAACATTTCTTCATTAGTTTTTGCAGATGAAATACATACTGACAGATGAAATATAAACAAAAGTAACCATAACTAGCACTCTAAGTGAAATATATACATAACCTTAAATCAGCACCAGAAAAGAACTTCCATGCAGTTTGTAGTTTTGCATGCAACACAACAGTATTTAAATTAAATATAATATACTTTATAAAAGCAGCATGCTACTTGCATGGAACAAAACTCTTGGTATTGCAGAAGTCACCAATTTAGTACACTTCCACATTATCGGTCACTATGCATGTTGTTCACAAAATTACATACATTGATAACACTGGGCAAGGAAAAAAAAATTGAATGTTTCGAGCACTTCATGAGGCAATTTCTATTAAATTTGGGTTGCGAAAAAAAATATGACAGTGAAACGTTTTTATTAGTTTTAGTTTGTATGATATACAAAAGGTGGAACTATTACATATTAACGGATTCAGGGAATAGGATACATTTTAATTGCATACATGCTAACAACAATGAAAGTGAATTTGATTTTTTAAACTGGTAATTACATGCTAGGAGTTCTAAATTTGCTGGATAAATACTTCGCAGATAGTCGTGTTGAAAAGAATCATGTGGTGGCCCATTGGCTTTGTCGTCTTTTAGCTTACCTCTTGTGATGGAGTTCCGCAGAATCCCTATACAAAGACCAACAGTAACCCGCAAGCATTACTTCATTCCAGCGGCCCTAATATCTTTGTTCCATAACAGAAATGTGCTGATGGAATCTCTCCCCATGTTCATCACTAACAGCTCCACAGCTAGGAGGGAAAAAGTCTAGGTGGGAGTGGAGAAAATGGATCTTAAGGGACATGTTGCATCCAAGTTTACGGTAATTTTGTAGGAGCACTCATCAAATGCTTGTAGTTGTCATCTCTTTTGTTGCCTAAAAATCCATGAACAACACCCCTGAAGGCTTCACAAGCTTCCTTTTCTTTCCTGTCCAAAATTTGGTCAAATGTAGGATGCATTACAAGTTCTCTTATTTGTTGTCCGACAAAAATGCCTTCCTTAACTTTTGCATTACTTAATTTACAAAATTTCTCTCTGACTATATTTTGTTATTTGACAGGTGTTCCAACTCCCAAAAAAATTTCCCCAAATTTAAAATCTTCACTCTAAAAAATTAAATGTCACTTTATCTTCAAAACAAGAGCTAATCTATTATTTTTATTGTGACTTTTTAATTCAGCAGAAGGAAATACATGTAAATTCACTATTTCTAAGCCCGAAACATTTTCATTGTTGCCCAGTGTAATTAATACATGACATGTTGCATTTTACAGTAATTAGCTACTGAAGTTAGAAGCTTTACCTAAAGGTTTTTCTTTTGTTCTTTTACTGTTTTTTTTTTAAATTTACGTCCTCCAACGTTTAGTCATATCGGACGATGAATGAAATGGGTGAAATGATGCTCAAATGAGTCCGGGGTCCATGGAGCTTAGAGTTACCCGACATTCGTCTTTCAGGTTAAGGGAAAACCCCGGAAAATACCTTATCCAAGTAACTCACCCTGACCGAGATTCGAACTCGGAATCTCTTTACTGTAATTAGATATACTCCCGGAAGCACAACTTTTACGGAGGATAGTACTGGTTTAGCTTAAGTAGATTACGTAATATCTTCACGAAAATAACATCCTCTATTGCATCACTTTGTTCTTGTGCCATCACTACAGAAATCGTGTCGTAAATGACACTTTCAAACACATTGGTAACACTGTATTCCTTATATAGCTATAATGTACATAAAATGTAAACAGAAAATCACAGGAAGCACATGGGATAGTACAAACATTACTGGAATTATTCATGTTTCCTAAATCGCACAAATACTCTTGCTGCGCTAATGTTTAGACAAATTAAGTCGGAGTTACTAAAACAAAAAATAAATCACAGACATAGAAAACAATATAGAAAATAGCGTGTGTAATCACCTATTATTATCACCCAAAACTGACGCAATTTTTCTTAATTTCGAATGCCGGTGTCTGGACCGTATTCCAGATCGTCTTGACCTACTTACTAAACGTGTAAATTTGTAATGAAAATTTATCTGAAGTAACAAAACTTGGACAGATGAATAAGCTTTTTCAATATTTTTAGAAGAGCGAGTTCAAAAAGGTATAAGGATATAATCCTTTTCAAATTTGGTTTTCCTGGTTTTTCTTTAGCAGCTTCAAATTGTTTCAATGATGTTTCGCTGCCTAGGCTGAAGTGACTTCCTGTTGAAAATTACAATCTGAGGCAATATATTTTTATAAGTATTAGTTATTATTTATTTCCAATATACAATGAACTTAAAATTGTTATCAGACCTTCTCTTTTATCAAGAGTTGCGTGCTTTTGAAAGCTACCAACATAATGGTCAGCTGGAATCCAGAAAACAAATATTTTATGAGAATTGTTTAGTTAGCAGGCATAAACAGGTTTCGTTTACACAGGATATCCATTAACTGAGTAAAGTAAACCGTTACCTGAAACAATGGCGGTTTGTTTCGCTTAGGATAATTATTGAACAAAAGACATTTCTGTGTTGGGAAACAAACCTATCCCTCCATTGTTACAGAGACTAGGTAAATGTAGCAGTGTATAGTGGTCATTCTGATTTCATAAATTAGTTAGTATTTCTGGGAACATAAAGCACCTGACACGTTAAAACCGTATTCGGTTAATGCGGTCAGTGCTTTCAGTTCAAAACGCAAAATTTGGTCAAGATTAGGGCACTTTAATTATATGAACCGAGATTGTAGGTTTTTAGCATTACATATTGTGTTTCATTGTTAGCATGAACGTTTTAGTAGTGCCGTATTCATGGACCATGTTTTGTTCAGCACCATTAAGCGGATAGAGCTTAAGAGATCAGACTCACTCCATTGGCTACACAATTAGTATTATCTTTAATAACAAAGGCCAGAAAAATGTGCTGCTACCTTCAGGAAAAAGTATGTTTGACTTCCCAACACTAGCAAAAAAGAAAAGAAATAAAAAAAAGACGATCAAAGATGTAAAAGCCAAGGCCTTTTACGCCTCAATAACCACATCTGTTACATTCAGACGACTTTCTTCTATAAACTATTCATAGACACAGCTTTCGTTCATTACACATTCATCAGCTTTCTTCTATGTAGGATAAGCAGGATACAGTAGGCTAAGCGGATGGCTATATGGCAGCTTTCGCAATCTGTGCTCTATGCAGAATAGTAAGGGATTATGGCTATTTAAATGAAGTTTAACTGTTTGAAAATTCAAAATAAATATCTCAGAATATTTAGGGAATGGTTAACGATATAACACATTTCATCTTAGCTAAACTGTATACTTTACATCATAGAAGCTATATTTTTTGCCAAAACATTGTGCCTAATCCCTTACGGTTAACTAAATACAATCCCCTGCAGTCGTAACTTCCTAAGTCAACAGGTGGCAGCACTACATCCTTTTGAAAAATGCCTGACATCAATATTCGTATTAGAGAGTGTTCTCTGATCGAATTTTTGACTGCGGAAGATGAAACGCCAATTCGCATTCAGGAAAGGCTAAAAAATGTGTATGGTGATGCAACGGTGGATGTCAGCACTGTTAGACAATGGGTTCGTCGCTGTAACAAAGCTGAAGGGCAAACACCAGTGGCTGATGAAAAGCGAAGCGGCAGGCCGGTGACTTCAGTGACTCCATGCAACATTCAGCGAGTCAATGACATCATTCGTGGTGATCGCCGGGTAATAACATGTGAATTGTGTCGCATTACCTCCCTCAGTAAAGGCAGTGTGAATACGCTTATTCAACAACTGAGTTACTCAAAAGGTTGTTCTCGTTTGGTACCAAGAAAGTTAACCATCTAAAACAAAGAAACAAGGAAAACATCCTCCGAACACTTGCAGCGCTTCAGTTTGGAGGCAGAGGAGTTTCTGGAAAAAATTGTTACTGGAGACGAAACGTGGGTTCATTTTTTTGAACCTGAATCAAAAAGGCAGTCAATGGAATGGCATCACACAATGTCACCCAAGAAAAAAGAAATTCAAAAATCAGCGGTCGGCAGAGAAAGTTATAGCGACCAAGTCTTGGGATGCAGAGGGTGTGCTTATGATTGATTTTTTGGACCAGGGATGCACAATAGATTCTGTCTAATACGTCAGAACTCTCATAAAGCTGGAAGCACGTCTTCGCCGAGTTTGCCCAACAAAAACTATGGCGGATGTTCTTCTTTTGCATGACAGTGCAAGACCACACACCAGCCATTACACCACTGCAGAAATTGAGGAATTGGGATGGCAAGTCTTACATACAGCCCTGACCTGGCACCATCAGACTTCCATCTGTTCGGGCCCCTAAAGGAAGCTCATCGTGGGATTCATTTTGAAGATGAGGAGGCTGTGAAAACGGCCGTGGGTAAATAGCTTAGGAAGTAAAACCGTGTGTTTTACCACACTGGAATACATGCCCTAGTTAAAAGGTGTACCAAAACTGTGGAAAAGGACGGAGATGAATTGAATAGTAACAAAGTATCGTCAATGTTGTAGTTTTCAATGTGTAGTGTGCAGTGTTTAACGCCCGCTTTTACTACATACGGCACCACAGGCGGTGACACTGAAGATACATGAGATGAAGATGGAGCACCGGTGGAATGAGATGGCGGGGGAAACCGGAGGTCCCGGAGAAAACCCGCCCCAAAGCCGTGTTGTCCACCAAAAATCTAACTTTTTGGTCACCTGGGATCGACCTAGGGCCGCCTTGGTGTGTAGTTTTCAAGCTATGTAAGTTGGATTCAATTTTTTGGCAATTAAAAGAGAAAAAAATAGGAGGCATTACTTTTTGACCCACCCTCGTAGCTTCAGAGGTACCAGTTGAAGATTACTTAACTGGATCTCTTCTCTATTCAGCATAGGGTTTCGATCTAAGCGTTTGGGCTCAAATAATTAAATTCTTAACGTTAAAATGAATCTAGTCAGTAAGTTGTTTCTGTAGTTAAACACAGGTATGTCCTCGTAAAATAAATACGTAAATCGATAACAATGTATGCAAAATTTAACCCCATACCCGTCTGTGAAATGTTAGTAAAGTACTTAATGTAGCACTAAACTGTTGGAAGTGAGTCAGTTTTGAGCAATTTATGGCCAGGTCTTCAATCACAAATGTTTGCTAACTACGTGGATAATGTCTACATACTTGAAAACGTAGTTGAGCAGTTATTTAAAGTGCTTCCAATCTGACAATTCAGTCATGAAGGATAATAAGAGTAATTTAGTAAAATTCATCGAAACCTGAGGTTTCTTTACGATTTAAATCTTGTAGAATGACAAAGGAGAAGAATAAAAAGCAAACAGGAAAGCAAGTACGTAGTTTTTCTTCTCTCTTCTATTTCTCCGGTTTTTCCTTTTCCAACCTCTTGTTAAAACGTCATTTTTATTATCTACACAACCACTGCCTTTTGTCTTTTGAAACCATTTTCTTTTGTGAACCGAGGTGTTTCATTATGCAGGTTTTTGCAGTCTTTGAACATTTAAAACTTAATGCCTCGTGAAGAAAGGAAGTGTGGCGGATAAGCTAAATTAATAACGCATCAAGAAAAACCCTTTACTTTGTTCGTTCTCATGCTTTTTCAGAATGTAGTTTACTTACAGACCCATGGCAATTTATTCTCAATAGTGGATCTCGAGGCTTTTTATCATGGAAGCATCGGATTTGATTAAATGTCCAGGTTAAGATGAACAAAGGGTTCTCAGAATTTTTATATGCGCAAGCTTCAAAAAAGACCACTCATTTCATCATCATAATCATCTTTGTGTCTTTGTTCTATAACCATGTTCAATGGCAAAGGTGTGTCTATCGTAATTTGAATGAATGACGTATGTAAGCTGTTAGCCTAGCTCTCGGTCAGGGAGTGCAAGGTTTTTTACGAGGTTTTTCCTTATCCTGAAAGAAGAATGTCGGGTAACTCTGAGCTCTATCGGCCCCGGGATCATTTGAGCATCATTTCACCCATTCCATTCATGGTCCGATATGACTTAAAGTTGGAGGACGTAAAATTAAAATAAAACAAAAGTGTTAGCTTAATGGGAACTCTTATTCCAGAATTTGTTCTTGACTACTGCATCCGTCTTATTACACACATTTTGTATTACTTCACGTCCACGTGCACAAGCGTGTCAGACGACAGTAAACACTTTCGTCCATGTGTTATGTCATGTTGCATTGAAACAAGTTGTGTGCATAGGAGTAAGGTTTTGTTTTGTAGGTTTTGTTAGCAGAAATTACTCACAGGACAAAGTGCTTCTTAGGACAGCAGGAGTATAGACTCGAATATTTTTAATCAAACATATTCAGAAGGGAGGAATGCAATCACATTGTTCCATCCATCTAAAAGTGCAGAACTGGCACAGTCGCATGTCTCTACTTGAAATATTGCAAAGAAATTCTGTGTTAAATCCTTTTAATTTTTTGAGCCATTAGGCATATAAAGCAAACTACGATATCAACGTGAAATATTAGAGAATTTAGACAAATACCACCTCAGTGTATTTATTTGTTCTTGTCGAAATCTCCAAATAGGCTTTCTGTATAATGCAGACAGCTTGGATTCATTTGTTACGAATAACAAAGTAAGCTCGCTTAAAGTTTCCAGCTCCTTCTGATTCGAACATGCACTAGTTCACAATTGTCGTTTGATATTGATGCTCGTACAAAGTTGTATCGAATTATCAGACTTGAGGTTTAAACCCCTATCATAAATCTACAACACGGGACCACTGGATATACGTCACTTGCGAAGAAACTCATGTTAAGGATAATTACGCCCGAATAAGATCCTTTCTCTGCGTCGGCTTTGAACCTTGGGAACCAGATGTTAGCATGTTACCTCTATACTACTGTGGATGGCTATCACAATTTATAAGTAAACAAAATTAATCAAGGCTTCGCGGGTGATCAGCCGCGTCAGATTTATTAATTTCGAGCTTTCGGCTATTCTGTACTTCAGAATCCTCTTCAGAATCTGAATCAGATCCTGAAGAAGGCCCTGTGGAACAGAATGGCCGAAAACTCGACATTCATAAACCATCTGCAAAGCCATGATTAATATGGCTCGCTGGTAAAGTTTCAGTCTTACAAGTAAACAGTACATGACAATATATTCATACTTGTCGGCATGCTTGGTTTTGAGATGACGTCTGATGTTAAACTGTACTATGAAATAGGTACACAGTCTTTGCATTCTGTGAATACAGAATTAGCGAAATCCATTCCTCAGAAAGACTTTTTATTTTTAATTCACGCTGCTCTTTACTCCTGATAATTTCCACGTCCCTCCTTTCACACATTTGAGTAAGCCAGGGTAGTAGAACGGATAATTGAGGAGAGGGCTGGGACAGTTATTTTAATCGCACACCCCTAAATATTGAAATTACTTCTATGTTATTTTAAAATTTATGGAAAAGAATTCATCATAAATTGTTAGAAACTTTAGCAACAGAAAAAAGAAGGGATCGAAATTAAGTGACAATTGAAAGGAAAACGTGTGATTAAGTGGGTCATGAAACAATGGAAATAAGCAGAATAGACTTTAATAGAAATTTAAATTTGGAGAAATTTTAATTGCGTGTTAAGTTGCTTAATTTAAGTTTCAAAGAAAGGATTACATAAATTACCTAATATGGCATGTGTACGTTGGTCATTAAAAATGACGTGAACCAATAAAAAAAATTATCTAATCGTCAGTTGGACTAATAAGAAGTTAGCGTCACTCTCTGTATCGGAACTTGGTATGGATACGACGTAAAATAAACCACGTCGGAACCTCGACGAAAAATTAACTTTGTGCAAAATATTGAGGTAGGAGAGATTATAAAAATCTTATCGATTGATACTGAGTATTCAATTTCATTAATCTAATAATTGTACATATACGTTTCGCCGTATAACTTGATTCATCGCCCGAAATAAGAGCTTGACAAATTTTGGTGCTAAATGGCTAAGTTTAATCTATCTACAAACATAAAATTAGCTCTAACAGATTCTCTTCCGAGACCACCATTTGGATAAGGTATGAATCTCATGTAATGACTGGAGCAGCGCCGGAGATCATCTAATGGCAATACCTCTGGTAGAGAATACGTAGCAAACCGCAGCTTCATTTCCATCCCAGAGTGAAGGATTCAGCCGACCACCGCCAAGAACCCGTCGCAAGGCTCGATGAACTCCGTGAGTACCGGTCACCGATTCATGCCCCAAGTACTTGTTTTAATAGTATCAGAATCTCATGGCGAAGCCCATGCTAAAATTGTTATAAAAGAAATGATGTTGCATAAAAAGTCACAAATAAAATATTGGTGACGACCAATTGTAACTGCAAAACCTTAAAGGTCAAATTAAGTACATGTAAATAATACTTTTATCAAGTAGCTCAGTGGACAGCCTCTTCTACTGAATTATCTCACGAGGTATAGAAACATACGTCAAATTGTTAATTTCTAGGCGAGGGATGTGCACATCCGGTGATCCACGCGCTACATTAAACATATATAGCAGTTGGCGTACAAGCTTCGTTTAGCAACCCTGTAGTTAAAATAGGCAGCTTATGTGTCATGTGTAGCCTCTCATATCACATGAATTTTAGAGTGTTAAGTGCAGAGGATCTACTGTCAGTAGTCCTGGACCCGTAGGACCAAGGCCCCGGGCCTCCTACCCGGGAGCGATGGATACTCCGGGTCTCTTTCCATAGGTCAATACCTGGAGTCTAAAATGCCCCCCCCGGCTGAGCACAACTTCAAGACGGGATGGAAGTGGATACGCCACTTACGCGCGTCAACGCCGCAGGGAAGACTACCGAAAAAATCGGTGGGGCCGAATGGTGATCTAGCACACCTACTAGCTCTGCAGACTAGTATCCGGGACTTTTTGGGCAACCCCCTACCCCCTCCGGGCGGCCGTAGCCTGGCCGGTAGTACTAATTTACCTGTGGGTGTCGTGAACACACTGCCCCCTCGAGTCCAACCAAATCCAAACAAATCCCCAACGGGACGGGCTCGGCAGTTCGGCCCGAGGTTGCTCTAGTAACGTCAGAGGTACAGATGTATTATTTTATCTTGACAGGAATCCTGCGCGGTAGGGATGAGTAGCAACTGTGGTGGGGATAGTGCAACTATCGCCACAATGCGTCACACGCGTAAGATTACGAGAGGGGAGGGCGGTGCATAAGGTGTCTAGAAACAAATTTCATTCTCGAAGCCAGTTTTCTGCAGCTCTTATAAACTAAGTTGTAATTCTTACTATGGTAGTAATGTCCACGCTTTCGTTAGATCTTAAAGAGTACATAGGCATTTGGAACAAAACCCTGTTCTCCTCTAGCAGGCATGATAAACAACTGTGGGCCTTTCAATATCGCTGCAGAGTCCGTGTAACGTATTTCACTCTAGGCATATAGTCCAGTATGTGCTGTATTTATATAAGTTTTATCCATATAAACTATATAAACTTCACTTAGATATCTCCGAATATTTCGTAAATACTCAAGCCTGTTTGCACGTATGTTGCAATGTTCGATTAAAATTTGTCTGTCACGCTTAGTGTTTTTTAAACAATCCTAGCTTCAAAAGAACTCTTCTTAATGTTCAGACACTGCCTTCGAAGTCAGTAGAATTTTTAGCTTCATAAGCACTTTTTTCAAAGTTGGTCTTTGTTTTACTGTACTTTAAAAATTATTCATAGTTCGCCTAACTACTTCTCAATTAAAATATCCAAATTAGATTTTGTGTTCTTAATCTTTGTTTACTGGGCATAGAGAAGGACGTTAATGCACTAGCACCAATGGCTTTTCTTCCCTTAATAACTCTCCTAAACTGCTTTCAGGCACAACTGTTGCCTAAGATGTCCTTCCCCAGATTTTTATAGCTGACCCAGACCACTGTTCCTCTTTTATGAATCTATGGATATTGGTTATTACTTCTCGTGTTTTTAAATGTACCACTTTATTTCGTAATGTGCTGCTAGGAGGCGTCATCAATAAATGTTCTCTTGGAACCAGGAGACAAGCACATTTTGAAACAAGCTGTAGTGTTACCGAGTAGCTCTGCACGTGCTTAGTTGCTCGCAACTTGTACGCAACTGACCTGCCCTCCCCTCCAGTTGCAACCGTTCTGAGGTGGACTCGTCCAGATACCACTGCGCATCGCTCTGCACTTTTCAAGCTAAAAAAATTCATCTGTACTACGAATGCTAAGGGTCAGCAGAATTTTAGAGTGTGTTTCACAATGAGAGATCTAATACTTCCCTTATTATTTGTATTTACTCCCAAAATCCACATTTTTTGGCAGTACTGATTACCGAGTTGGTGTGGTTTCGTCTAAATATTAAAATGGTGACACTTTAATGTAAGTCCTATAGTTTACTTGTCCCAAGTTTTTTTAACCTATGACTTCTATAAATTTTACCAGCATTTGACTAACACTAGAAAACATTTTAGTGCCTGAAGCTGTCGAAAAGTAAGTAAATGAGATTATGTTACCTTTCCTTTACTGTTGTTTTGCTGCACATACCTGAAACAAAAAGAAAATATGTGTAAAGTCATTATCATTAACTTTAGTTAATTCTAGTTTTAATTGTTATTCAGTATCTATACTCATTCCGCAAAACAAATACTATATGGTATCAAATTAAATAGCACAAAATAGCTGATACAAATAACGAGAATTCTAAAATATGTTGAACACAAAAAACGTTGAACGCAAAACAGAAACTGTGTTAAAAAATTAAATTATGTTATCACAAATCTGCCAGAATGGTTAACAGGTGCGCCCCATCAGAGGCATAGTCGCAATGATTTCAGGGATCGAGGTGCAAAGTTACCCTGGGAATCTGTCACAGAGTCATGTTAAGAGTATCCTATTTTTGAACTTAAATAAAACACGTTCTCTAAATGACAGAGGTTTAATTCCTTTATTGAAACACAATGTCATGTGTAGAAGAGAACATCAGTTGTGTGTGCCTCGACTTCTTTGCATTGCGCGTGTACAGTTGACCCAATTTTCAATAACAAAATAATGTAAATTAGGCCCAACTTCACGAATAATACGCGTGATCTTATTTGTAAGATCATTTTCTGTTTCTGGCTTGTTGGCATAAACTTAATATTTAATCTAACCCAAGAAGGCGTTAGATTACATGATCTTGGGGCCATTTAACATCTCCAACACGGGAAATAATAAAATGTCTGCTTGAAAACTTCGATTTTTTCGAGACAGTATCAAATTTAGCACCATCTTTCTGGAACCAGATGCTTCCGAGGTCCATACCATCCAATTGAGGCCAAAAATCGTCTCCATTAAGAGCCCCGTATCTTTATTGACAGTTGGAGCTTCTCCATCTTAGCCTTGGAAAAAAATATTTACCAGTATTTCTACCATACCAAAATCCCACCGCACTTTTGGGAATGAAGTGGTAGTTCTTGGATCTGAATTGAATTGCGACTGCTCCAATAGCGACAATTTTGCTTGGTAACGAAAACAACCATCCAAACGTGGACTTCATCGTTGAAGATGATTTTTTCGATAAAAATGTGGGTCAGCTTACAATTGCTCCATAGCCCAGTCATCGAATACACTGCGCAACCTATGGTCGTTGGGCCTTAGTTTTTGATTTAACACCATTTTATAAGTGTGCAACTTCAGGTCCTGATGCACAAACTGCCAAGCCGTGGTCGGTGAAAGCCCCTATTCAGAGCAATTGGTTTGTTTCCTTTCTCACATACAGAGCCTGCATTTTCGTTGGAGCGCTTCCGTCGATTATGTACAGGCGTTCTTTGATCGCTGAGACAACCACCTCATTCAAATTTATCGATCAAACGCCAAATAGTTCTCTCTCAGGGACTATTATGCTCACCGTAAATTTCACAGAAAGTTCGGCGAACAGCTGATCTCATTTAATAATAAATGTTCACTATTTCTACGCGTTGCCTAATGCTGTAACATTCCAATGATATTTGTCAATAACAACTTTAACTACATGAAAAAAATGACTTCTGTACTTCAATAACAACGGCAGCTATCATATATTAAAGATAGGACACACTTGTTGAAAGACCCTATTAAGTGATATACATATTTTGCTTTAACTTTCTATGGATAGAACGGTCCCGTTATTTTTTGCGTTTTAGGCGGAGTATGTTAGAGCTTTCATCCAGAAAATACTGCTCAATTCGTCCAGCTTTCAACTGTGCCATCACCAACCTCCTTCATATTTCAACTTTGCTAGCTCTACATACTGAAAGCTGATTGATGCAAACTATTTAAACAAAACTTTTGCCAAGAAAATCTATTTTATGTTGTATTTAAAGCACAGTTGACCTTTATAAACTCTTAATGCAATGAAGTGGAAGTGCTCAATTATCCCAAGCTTTTCAATGAAAGGGATTACGAAAAAAGAAAAAGAAGCCCTTTTTCATTTACCTAAGTGGCAAGACTGAGTAACGCCGGTAACAGAATCAGAAAGCAGTACCGCTGTTCTTGCACAGGGCATTGCATAAGTCATGTTTGCAACATTCGTGCCCAGAAAACGTCATCCACCGGGTTTGAACCATTGACCTCGTGAACCAAAGGATATTATGATACCCCTAGATTACGGAAGATGGTAAAGAGGGAGGTGGTGTTGTGGTAACGTATGAAAATCGCACATTCATGCGGGCCGCGCACACTCGCTTAGATTTTGGTTTCCCCATGCCACAGGAATGCTTGGAGGCTTATTTTCATATCATAACTTCATTTCGCTTCACTCCATTAATTAAACTATTTACGTTGCGATTTCAGACTCGTGGACTATAGTGGTACCAGACAAATGGTGCGAATGCATGCGCATTGTAAACTCTAAGCGCTGGTCAACAGTGGGCTCGCTGTCCACACATTCTTATTGTGACTTTGTGGGTTCGTGAAATGAAAAGTCCAATTTCACCACTCAAAACTGTTCTTTATTTCCACCGACTTACAGTTAAACTCTTGCCAATTACACAGAATTACGTGCTGCGCACAATTACAATTCACCAGTTCGTCCGTTACAATTTCACTTGTCCTCGTGATTACGTAAACTCCGATACACATACACAGTTACGCACAGTCTTCCGTTGCACAATCTTCTCGTTCATTAACACGTCACTGACTAACTCTTACACCAAGAACTGCGACTGTCTCCTCACAAACTAACTCACTAACTTCACTTCGCTCCGGCAGCCCCTTTTTATAGGAATATCGCCGCCTTCTGGCTTCCACAGGAAGGTTCCAGTGAAAGATCCCGTAATTTCCAGAACACAGGTGAAAGAGAAACAGACCGCACAATCATGTTTCTATCCCCAGCCGTCCCTGTCACCACTATAAAACGGACGAGGCGGAGGCGTGGCTAACACGGACCTCCCCTGTCTTCCGCTCTCAGCTGCTTCCATAGGGTGTTCCAACGCCCGGGTGACATTATCGACACCAGATCCAGTGTGCTGGTGGCTGGGTAGTGGGTCTTGGTGCTGGGATGAAGAACAGTGTTAAGGACTTCTGCGCGTCTGTGTGGCCTCTGCGGTTTCCTAACTTTATTCCTTATTCCTGGGGAGTGTTAACCGCAATAGATCTGTGTAGAGTTTTTAGTGCACGAGGTGTTTCCATCCGCTGTGTTTCCTTTAACTCTAATGGTCAAGCTGTCTTCTGCTTATCCAATGGTATAAACAATAAATTATTTGGATGAAGTGTATTAGTCTCTAAATACCGTATTTTCTCGATGTACTACATTTCTCACATTTTCTGAAACCAGCTTATAAATTTTTAAAATAGGTTATGTGAAGCTATTTCTAGCCTTGGCAATTTGATCACCGGCGCTTGATTTTTGACTTGAATGTGTGTCATTGCATCTTTTATGTAAGGTTTAAATTAGCACAGAAATGTATCTCACACACAACATACGAATATGAGCCGAAATAATGTATTATTTTAAAATTTATTTAGAATAATTATAAAAGGGAAACGTTGTGCAAGCTTCATAGCGTAATCACATATAATATCCAAAGTAGAAGCTCCAAAGTTTATTTAATGATAATGAATTAATCTTAATTGTCTCCAACAATGAGCGTGAAGTGTTTAGTGCATTGTTTAATCGCACGAAAGCTTATTAATTGTTATCTACAATTTGAATATCTAAATTATAGGACATGGCGCATATTTCAGAGAACCGCCCAGTGGTCATGCGAGAAAATAGTAAGTAGAGAGGCGCTTGGTTGTCTGTTGTTACATCCAAATAATAATAACAAAAGCGGTCGCTTCATTCAATTTTGAAAATGCGTGTGTTACCATGGTGTAATTCAGAGGTGAAGCAACGAGCTATTAGGAATCCCTTTGAAAGCCACTCCTTCTGCAGAACGCTTGGTTGGTTACGTATTAAAAGTTAGAAGCGCTTTGCATGATGGGAACCTTGTGCTCCTCGACACAAATGATTTCCCACCCTGGCCTTGATCGATTTATGGAAATGAAGGAAGGTGGGCGGGCGTATCCCAAATGATTTCGGTTTAATATCCGCGGCGGTGAGCCCAGAAATCTCCTGTCGTTAAGGAAACTCAGCTCCGTCAGAAGTTTCTTCACCGGATAGAAAATGACGTAATGGATGTTAAGAAGATCCTGCCCCTGTTTACTGCTAGACCTTTGGGAGGACCTTCCTTGTCTTATCTGCTTCGTCCTCCCTTAAGAATAAAAACTCTTTGCCTCTATTTCGTAATGCTTGTCAACGCACGTCTAGATTACTTCCCCAATACTTTCAGTAAAGCAAATTCGCGTCTACTACCAATAGAGACGAATTTTCATTTTAATTTCTCTGCCACTAAACCAAAAAAGCACGTTAGGTTCCAATGCAATAATACACTTTTTTAAGTAATGCGTTGAGATAGTAATGTCGGTAGCAGCCCGAGCTTTAAAGGACAATGTTGATCTCATAAGTCGTGTTTTCTGAGAGATTTGCCTCGATTTTGTGGAGTTTCCTTTATTTAAATATTCCCTAAAATGCAAAACATAAAGAGTTCTGAAAAAAGGAGTTCTAATTATTTGTTTTATAGTTTAGTAAAATTAAGATTTTGAAGTGGCACCACATGAAGACCAAAAGAGTTCTTCTTAGGGACTGAGTGAGAAAATTGTTTTAATAACACGTTAAACATTTTTCTCAGTACAATAACGTTTGACAGAATTACGTTGTATTCTTTATTTATTACACTCAATTGAGTAAAATTATAATTGGTATTTAGTTAAAGCGATTTATTTTATAAAACATTGCATAGGTATGTTTTAAAAAAGACGTTTCTTAAAATATGCATTTTCAAAATTAAAACTTATTTATTAATTATTATGAACGAAACTTTAAGAGTAACTTATCAATTTCAAAAACATTGCTCTAATAGCTACCTAGTAAAGTGTACCAGAAATATGTAAATCTAAGAAGGATGACATGCGGCAGGACGTGTTCCATTAATACAATTATGATAAAATGCATGTTTCAAAAAATTGCTATTTTAGTATTTCGTATCAAATACCGAAGCATATACAACATTGTATTTTCATTAAAAAAGATAAGGTTTGCTTGCAAATAAAAACAACTTTGAATCAGCTGCAACTACCTGCAAATCATTGAGAATCAGATGTAACATCCTTCTCTTCACAAATTTTAGTAGTCGTCTACCGTGATTGCTTCAAATTGACCCATGAAATAAATAGTTTTAAATACACATATACAAATATACTACTTGAAAGACACATACTTATGTTTAATTGTTTTTTATTTTAATTTTGCATTTCTCATCCTTCTTTTACATACAGTTTCATTGATACACTGACATTTGTAACATTTCTTTCACACAATAACAAAATAACTTATTCACATCTAACATACCCTTCTTACCTGCTTGCCTCGA
Source organism: Mantis religiosa (assembly GCA_030765055.1). Classification (NCBI taxonomy): domain Eukaryota; kingdom Metazoa; phylum Arthropoda; class Insecta; order Mantodea; family Mantidae; genus Mantis; species Mantis religiosa. The sequence goes on from CM060957.1 coordinate 53,380,826, forward strand.
GTCTCGGTCTCAATACACATAACCCCTGGTTTTCGGTGTATTCATGACCCTCCTCTGCCTTGTATCCCTCGTTCTAGTTTTCCAACCCTTAATTGTTAGTTAATCTTAACCATTTGTCTCTTACTTTCCCCAAATATTCACCAATATTTCTTACATTCTTTTCTCATTTTTCAAATAACATTTTCTTTATTATTAAAACCTCCCCCATCCCTAAACTGTCCCACTTTCGTTGCCAAATTTCTCTCCATATCTTTGTCTACTTATGTTTAATACTAAAACCACTTTTATGTCTCTTTCTATTGTGAAATAATCAGAATTTTGTTGCGTATGCTAAAAAAACGCACACGCGCGCACACGCAAACAAAATTACACACGCTCGCGCGCGCTGACCCTTTTCAGAAAACTGTGGTTGTTGTCCGTGTTTAGAGGACCTCACACGTACATATACAGCAAAATCTCAGCACTGAATTTTTGTTTGAGATGCAATTCCCTGTATACTTACTATGCAGGTAAAAGAGGAAGTACCAAGGTTTCAGGTTAGGTTGCTAAATAGCTATCGGTGGGGAAAGCCGTTTATACATAAAATATCACACTTTCTTTCCCGTTGTTTAGAAGATGGTATCTTTTCTTGTATTATATATTTTAATGCCATCTTTAGCTTGTCAGTAGAAAAAAATAGATATGAAACTACTGGCAGAATCTGCAAACCGCCCTCCCTTCTGCTTTCGCTCTTCTTCCCGTCTCCCAGTTTCCACTCTCCTATCTCCTTTCTCTCCCACTCTCTGACACTGCTTCCGCTGAGCCAGTGAGCTGAAAGGATAACCTTATGCCTTTACTTAATTCACACTGTTGCCATGCCAAACGGAAACACAAAAATTATCAAATAATCTTTCTTTGTACCCCAACTATAAAGTAAAATTGTATTTAAACCCATGTCATTATAACATTTCGTAAATATTGTGATCTTGTGGGTTCGTAGAATTAAAAGTCTAGTTTGCAGAAATTTAAAATGTTCTTTATTTCAGTAGAAAGACGCATTCTACAGCCCTTACAGGCTCCAAAACTGACGTACCATATACCAACGCAGTCTCTCGTTGCTTCACCACACGTAAACAACCGAAAGAATTTACTTGCGGTACACTTAAAGAAGCTACACACGCAATTAACAGCTGAACTTGCAGTTCCATTAACAACTGATAATGATATTTATACCTCACAGTCATTGTTCTGGATTTCTCGATAACAATCGAGACGGCATCAGAAAAGACGAAACTTCCAGACAAGTATCTGTCTCTTTCTCTCTCTCGGCAAGCGTCTAGCTCTGCACCGCTCTATCTGTCTCATTCCTGCTCGCGCCCCACTCACTTTCTCTTGAGCACGCACCCGCACGCGGCTCCAAAACAAAAAAAAAAAAGCGATCGGTGGCAATGTAAATAAATACACTCTTGGCTTACACAATAAGCAGTTCTTTTGCGCACACACGCAGACAAACCATGACTGCGGATCTCATAAAAGCTCTGCCCTGAGCTATTAGGAAGCAAGCGGAGCTCTCATCATTGGACTGGACTGTTCGGATGGGATTTGGCAACTCGACTAGACTCGTATTTTGTAACCTATGCCCCAAGTGAGGCACCCCCAGGAGGGAGGATGAGGCAAGAGTGCGGCCGACCCCGAGGAGTCACTACAGTACAGAGGGCGACATTCCTGCACTTTACCAGATAGAAACACCCCGGCGATGGGTTTAGGACAATGGTCATCCCACATGCCGTGGCACCAAAGCAGTCACGAGGCCGGTTCGGAGACCGGAGGCTGCCTCCACAGAGCAGAATATTGCAGCCACTCTTGTACAGACGCGAACAAATGTATTCAGATGCGTGCAAGACTGACCTACGGGAGAGAGGCAGGTTTTTTAGCAGTTAGTTGCACCAGGACAGTTCACTTACCTTATAGCTGACCAGCGAGTTCGGCACACAGGTATTTAAGCCCCAATTGAAAATAAAAATAGTTTTGCCACATGAAACGTAGATGGTATCAACTTAGGTATTAATCGATCCTTTTCTAACATCATTTCTTCTCTCTCCCTCTCCCTCTCTCGCGCACACATAACTTAACCATTTAAATCTACCTTTCTTCTTTTTAAATGCATTGCCAATAGTCAAACTAGTAGTTTTATCTGGAACGAAATACCTTTATCTTTCACAGGTTAGTGGTAATAAATATCATATTGTAACGGGAGCGCTGGAACACCCTGTGAAAGCAGCTGGCAGCGGAAGGTAGGGGAGCTTCGGTTAGCCACACCTCCTCCTCGTTCGTCTTGTAGTGGTGACAGGCTGTGGTCAGGGAAAAAACATGACTGTGTCGCCTGTTTTCTCTACACCTGTTTCTCGATCTTTCTGTTACTAGAACAATCCTGTAAACACCAGAAGGCGGGATATTCCGATATAAAGAGGGTTACAGACAGACGGAGTTAGTTAGTCAGTTGTTGGTTTGGTCAGTCAGTTGGTTGGTTAGTGTGTGAGTGAGGACAGTTCTCGGTGTAAGAAGGCAGTGTTAGTCAGTGACGTGTTAATGAACGAAAGGGTTGTGCAACGGAAGACTGTACGAACTGTGTATGTGTATCGGAGCTTATGTAATCGCGAGTACAAGTGAAGTTGTAACGGACGAACTGGTGAATTGTAATTGTTGCAGCACGTAATTTTGTGTAATTGGCAAGAGTTTAACTGTAAGTCGGTGGAAATAAAGAACATTGTTGAGTGGTGTAATTGGACTTTTTATTTCACGAACCCACAAAGTCACAATATTAAACTGTGTGGCACTTAAAATTAAATGTATGTTGTTCCGAAAATAAATACATTATTTGCTTTGTTACAGTTCTCAAGAACAGCTTATATGGACATAGTACTACAATTAATATAGTCACCAAATTAAAAACCTACATACGAGGTGCTTCCAGAAAGTAAGCTCTATTTGTTAATAAAATTAAATTGCGTACAGATACAGAAAAACTATTTATTGCACAAAATTCTAGAGCTCTTAAACTACTTTTCCACATAACTGCCGAAATTTTGCAGGCATTTGTCATCGCGAGGCAGAAGATTTTGTATACCTTCTTCATAGAAGTTTGCCGCCTGGGACTTCAACCAGTTCGAAACATTTTGTTTCAGTTCTTCGTCATTGTTGAAGTGTTGACCGCCAAGGAAAGATGTGAGATGCAAAAACAGATGAAAGTCGCTAGGAGCGAGGTCAGGGCTGTGCGGTGGGTGGTCAAACACGTCCCTGCCAAATCCCTGTAGGAAGTTTTTCATCGCAGTTGCAGTGTGGGGTTGTGCGTTGCCGTGAAGAAACAACACCTTTTGACAGCCGATAAATTTCAATTGTTTTCACTTTCCTAGCTTTCAGAAAACGAATCACAGATCTGATTTCACAAGCGGGATTTTTAATCAACACCGACATTGTAAACAAGCACTACAAATCGTACGTGGCTACCAGCGATCTCACGTTTCTTCTCATTGATACAGAGCGTCTACCGCGCATGTGCGGAACTGCGATCGCAGCGCTGCAGTGGAGATAAACTGAAACAGAGCTTACTTTCTGAACGCCCCTTGAATATATATAATGTGTGACTTTTAACGACCAGCGAAATAAAATAGTAATTTCTTTTATAATGACAGTTTAAATCACGTTAGCATCACCGGCATGTCGGAGGTGTCAGGGAGCTCTTTAAATGTCAGTAAAACTGATATGCTGCAGCCACACGTAGAAACCATCGAAGTAGACCAGCTTTGAACTCGCAAACTTGAGATCAGAATGCCGGCACCTAAGTCGTCCTGGTCAGCTTTTAGTTACAGTATCATCATCATCATCATCATTGTTGTTGTTTGGGGAGACTGCTTAAAGGCAGGATTATACGTTATTACATTCATCGTCACCTGCCTCCTGGGTCGGTTAAGGGGAACGTTAGTGTTGACCAGCAGGTAAACCTGACCTCAGCTTTCACTAGGCTAAACTAAACGATCACAGAATTTTGTTCCCCTTGCTTTTCAAACCCGTCGTCTTTGCACGTGTGGGTACAACCACCATCCCGCCTGCCGCGCTTCTGAATCGGCCCACTAGGCCGGCTTGGAGACCGGAGTCCGTTCCGTCGAACGGGAAAGCGTTTTCTCAGAGCATATCATCCTGACATGCACAGCCGAGACTCCCGCCGACTCTTCTACCCTTAAAGAGACCACCAGATGATGATGTGAAATGATAATGGAGTGACAGGAAATTTCGAGGAAGTAATTAACCTACCCAGCATTCGCCTAACAACCACAGAAAATCCCCGGCAAAGATGGTGAGGTAGATCGGCCACGGGAAACAAACCCAGACCTCCCGAATGCGGGCCACAGATGAAAATGCCTGAACCACCCCACTCATTTTCGAAATATCAAAAAAGGATTATGGGAAAGACATTAATGGCTCTATTTTTGAGATTAAAATACCACAAATCATCAACTTGAGTTACCATGACCAATCTGGAGATGCAACAATGTAATTCTGAAAGTGGGAAATAGTTTGCTAATGGCGTACTATTTGTTTCATACAAATGATCAGATCATAATGGCAAATTATTTTAAGTTTCCCCGTAATGGTCTACATTTTCTTATTGCTTTTCTTTTATAACGGTCTTTTCCATTCTTTGTTTTCTTTTTACGCCTTGAATCACATTAAGCTGTCATTATTTACGTCTTCTATTTCCTTTACGAGTTGTCATTTCAAATCATTTTATTTTTCGCTTTCCCAAGTAATTCTTCTATTATTTTCCATTTTCTCCTTTTCCTCCTCTGGGCTCCTGTGCTCCATCCTTTTTCCTTGTTCCAGATCGTCAACTCTCATTCTCAACTTCAATTGGTTTTCTTAATTCGGTAACCACTCTTCTTCTATGCTTCCCCGGAGAGTATCCATTCCATTCTTCACAGAGGTCTATTTCCACTCTCAACTCGTTCCTGCTATTGCCACGGAGTTCTGGCTGCATATTCATCGTTTACAGATCCTCAAAAGTTATTTGCAACTGTCTGTGGTCTCATACTTCTTATCGGATCTAAGCTTCTTTCGTTTTCCAGCAATTCAAGTTACAGCATCTTCATGTAGCATCCCACATCCTTGAACACTATTTAACAGAGTTTTCAGTCTAGTTCTGCTGCTCACAAATAGGCACACATGCACATACAAAATGCCTTTTCTTTGAATTAGAGAGTCTCAAAACGTAAATTGTGGGTAAAGTCTTGTTATTCCTGTTTTTGGTTGGAATTCGATATTTCGTATTTATAGATAGTGTAGCAGTGAAAGCAAGTATACTTTATAAAAAGCCATTGGAAACAAACTAAGAAATTACCTTGTTAATATATATAGCTGATTCATATTTATTAAAGTTTACTTTTCTTATGCTGTAGTCCAACGTATTTTAACGTTGAATGCCCGAGTAAAGCAATGTCATTATTTATTGTCCAGTATCACTTAAATTGATGTGTCTGTCAACAACGAAAGTTGAATTACAAGTCTGTCAGAATACAACTTGTACTTATTCTGGAGATTATTGCCGTAAGATCTCGTGAATTCACCTCAGGGAGGACCTAATGAAATTACCCGGTTTGGTTTCTGACTTTCCTCAGAGGAAACCAAGTGCCGCGCCTGTCTGGCATAGCTGGCACAGCTCTGTAATTACCGTTGTTTGGTTGTCTGCAATGTGCAAATTTGCGATGATCATAGGACTGGAGCATTCTTCACCATCTGTTCATCTTAATGATTAACCATCATTTGCGATCGCCGATACCTTCCCGTGTATTACGAAATTACTTTCTTATACAGGAGGATCCCAAATACCATTTACTTATCGTGTTGTTCTCCACTATAAAGATAGAAAATATCGCAGTAACAATATATGCAATAGCACGTTCCAGTGCAACCGACACTTTAATGCTTAAAATTATTAAGGAAACAATACTTTGAAAGATAGACTTCCACCTAAACTTTATATTTGCCACAGATTTAGAAAAGATAAATGGCAAAGATTACCAAACCTAAAATTTTAATTTTTTGTGGAGAACATTGGAATTTTCACTTCAATTTCGTATCACATTTATCACCATAAAGAATACATTTGAAAAATATTTTTACAAAGCAGATACCTGTGAGATACTCCTTGGAGTACAGATGTACATCTGAGTTCACAATTAGGATGTTTTCTCTACAAATCGCTTCTACCTCTAAATAAGTCAACTTCTCTCTGTTTAATCAAAATGACTTTTCTTATAAGCATGTGAAGATTTTCCTTCACTTTTACTTTCAACAGTTTTTTCTCTGGACGGTATTTTCTAATTATTACATGAACTATTTTAACAAGATAGACAAAGGAAATGCTCAAATGATAAAGACGTCTCAATGATGTTAGTCGACCTTGGTGTTAATAAATTGACTAATATTTAAAAGCTCAATTAATGTTAATTTGGCATAACAGACTTGTAAAATTAACAACCAAACACATACTCCTTAATAAAGAAAACTACTGAAGTACAGTTCAATTAACTTGAGGTGGCAGCTGAGCAAAGATGCACACTAAACGTAATTAGTCTTTTACCATACTTAAAAGTAGATGTAGGATGATTTGTACACGTACAGTAGTTTATGCATGCACCAGCAATGGCTTCACACGTATAAATCATCCGCAGTCTGCTTTCAGGATTGGTAACAGATTAATTCCATCTAGTAGGCAATGATTATCCGGTCTTGTAGGCCGTGGTCAACTTTGAGAAAACAAAACATAACATAATAGAAATGTTTCCATACAGCGGGTAATTTGGTGAGGGAGGTTTGTGAACACCTTAGTTACTCACCCATACAAGATGATAAGCTTAAATGTTAGGTATGACATTTCAGATATTATATATAAACGACTTTGTCTAGCAATCCTTTGTGGAGAGTTCTGAGCTTTTCTCAATAGAGGTACCTAGGAGCATGTACTTTCGGTGAGCTCTTGATATTCAGTTTCTACACAGATAAATGCTTTCAAAACAGAACTTATTAAAATGGTGTCAAAATCACCGATGCAAAGGATACACCAAACTTTTGTATACATCCTGCACAAACTGGTCACAGTTAAATTCTGGTTAGTCACCCCTTAGATTGCAAGCAGCGTTAGTAATTGTGTTCTTAATATATACAGTGAATTCAAAATTCCTAACTACTGTATCGCCAATATGCAGTCTTGCATTATCGACGAAATGTATATCAGATTTCAAATAAGCGAATTGTGCTAAAATATGAATAAATAACTTCATCCCACTTGAAGTGGATACTTTCTTTTGTTAGCAAATGGAAAGGTTTCTGCATAGCTCCAGTAACAAATGCTCACATTGTCTCGTCCATTCAATAGATTTCCTTTTATATGCTCGCATTTGAATTACATGTATATGAAGCATATTACAGATATCTATCCGGCTAATCAGCTCTAATATATAAATACATTTTAAAAGGTCTGAAAATTTACTCAGCGGTCCACAAAGTCTTCATTGTAAAGGCGATGCTGCGATACCAATTCTACATCTGTCTTTGCATACAATTCCAGGAAACATAAAGTGAAAGATAGCGGATAATTACAGAAGTTAGGTCATTAAGCCCATGAAGAACGATCAAATTACATCAGAATCACTGAAACTTAATGAGAGATTGAACGGCAATGATAAAGACGTCAGGACAGGAAACATCTGCGCAGAAGAGGTCGGTTGCCAGAGACCTCTGCTGGCACAAATGTGGCAATCAGTGACTGCCACCTTAATTGCCGCCTATTCAACCTCTAAAGTGAATAACTTGCTGCTTGGAAAATTAAACCTTTTGAGGAGGAAGCACAAACAATTTTCAACTTCTTTTCCCATTTTGTTATTCGTTGTGATGACTGGCAACGATGTGGGAAGACTTTTTCTTTGACATGCCGTATTTATAGATCAAGAACAAATGAGACAAACTGAAGTATAAACAAACAAAAACCATTTTATACATAAACTGTTGAAAAAATGTATACGTAATAACTTCACTAAAATAAAGGCAGATCTTTAAAAGAAATTAGTTCATATATTTAGACATAATATTACAAATAAATATTTATTATAATATTCAGATCTGTTTTCTACTCACAGTTATCGTATTATTTTACTGATTCATACTTAGAAAAATATTACAAAATTTGCTTCATCTTGTTTAAAAGCTAACTGCAATGGTAAAACCTTTGCAAGACACAGCTTTTAAATTAAGATAATGTTCTGAATTCAAGCAAATTCAAGCTACAACCCAAGTTTATTAATAACTATCTTTAATACGTTTTAGAAATTGCTAATATAATCTTAACTGAAATATTTTCTTTCAAAGAAAGCATCTTTTAATATATTCAGTAAATTTGGTGTTCAAAAATGGTTTGATAAATTAAGTAATACAAAGGATAAAATTAATGCAATTAACCAAAGAAAAGTTTTCACAGATAAACGGTAAGCTTACGTTAGTTAGCGTACGGATTTTAAAATAATATAAAACTCAAATTTATTTTCAAAATATCACGAAAGAAATTATTGCTGTGGAAGCAGCATTATTCCTTTTTTCAGCGTTGCCAACTTTTAAGCGGGAATAGGAAGCTTTACAACATATATTTTATGTATCAATAACTCTGATTATTGAATAGTTATAATTTATTCTGTATTTGACAGTGATGATAGTTTCACGGACTATCAATAAAATTCTGTTAAGCTTTCGACCACCATGTTTCTCAGATGTTCTGAAAGCAAGGTGATCATGGTTGATAACCTGTAAGGCCACAATATATCCTGACAGAACACTCATATGCCAGCAAATTATCAAATAATTATTTTAATTAGTTACTCTTCCCCTGTAAGAAGTGTGATAAGCTATTAGAAATCTTTTCCTTTCATGATTTCATATTTTCAGACTATTTAAGATTATTAATTAAGTTTGCTCATGATAAATAATTTAAACTTTTGAATTAGTGTCAAAGTTACCTTGGATTTGTGAACAGTATTCATTTACCTATTTGGAATATGCATGCAAGTTCTAAAACTGCGGTAGTTCTTTGTACTTTATTTCTTGTTAAACAATAATTAATTACACTGACTTCCAAATTTTCAACTCCTGATACTATCACAAGAAAAATGCAAATATTAGATATTTATTTGATTTGATAGCATGGTAAATAGATTATTAGAACCTTCAACAGGAGGAAATATTTTAACATGGTATATAAATTTAGAAAAACTTAAAAGGGGCATTGCAGCAAAGTAGCAGTATACACAAAAGCTTAGAGGGGAACGATTTATATAGATGGTAGTATTGGCAAATAGTTAGACACTTTCGTACACACATGCATGCCACGTAACATAGCTTTTAGCGTAACGATCAAAGGAAATTAAATTAGTATTAATACGAAAAATAACTGACCAACTTTTTAAATTTGAGAATATATTTAAATGAAACATGGTTTTAAAGTTTAAAATACTAAAAACGCTTTAAGGTCTTCGTAACTAATTCACAAATAATTCAATTTTATTGCAAACGTAAACTTTTTGAAGTTAAGTGTAAGGAACCATAGAGATTAAAATATGCGATTCAGATATAATATGCGAATGTTTAATATATACCATGCATTCAGATTTAATGTACATTCATACAAAGCAATTCACAAGTATAGCGGTTGTATTACAATGATAAAAACAAGCATTTGCAAGTGCCTGAAGCTTCTGTAAAGTTCAACTGCTTTTTGAAGTGCCCATGAAATACACTTTTCTGCAACAGACAGCCGCAAGATCTTCCTTTTCATTTTCAAAGCATTAGTGGCAAGGAATAACGGTAAAAGTACGAGTTTGTCTTGTTAAAGGAAGGTCAAAAATGGCAGACAGTTGCTTTGGCTTTGTGTAGCAGCAGATTAATTACCCGTCAGAAATGAAGAAGACACAAGACTTCTCTGATAGTAGTTTTTCATTGTCAGTGAGACTTTGTGATACATTACCACAAGCAAGAAATGTAGGAGGTTCTCAGACTTGTCAGATTTTTAGAATTGTATTAATAGACAATGCGGATGTTATCAACGTAAATTATACATTTCTAACTTTGGAAATGAAATTCATATTACTTTCAAACAAGGATAGGATACCGTCGATACTAAGTGGAATAGAAATACGTCTAGTGTTTCTAAACATTTCGTTGCCTTGCTTTCTCAATACCTCTAGATCCTCATTTTTCATTAATGAAAAACGTTAAGCACAATAACTTTATGCAAGATAATGAATAAAAGAAGTCGAGAATTCACTTTATTGCCTGGCTTCTAAAAGAGCTACTGGACCATAGTTCCTGATATAAATTTATTGCGTTTCCTGAGTGTGTAAATGAGTGCAACACAAACTCTTTTCCAAATATCAACAAGCAAATCTTTGGGGGAAGGGAAATGCTCAGTTGTTAAGTGAGTTGTGAATGAAGCTGATTTAACTAACTCATTAAAGCATGTTTCTACAATAAACTAGCTAAACCTTTATACTTACTTCAGTGCCAAAATCTATGAATCTAGCAGAAACAAATCAAAATTAAGACGTGAGATAATACATTGCATGGAAATACTTATTTTCCTTCCATCTGTTAAGAGTTTTGCAAGTCATGCTTTAGTGGTATACCACACAAATATTATTAATCTTTTGTTTTACCAACGTGAAACAATGATACGAAATTAAACATAAATAAGCATTGAAATATTTTGAAGCAAAGAGTATACAAATAATAGCAAAGCAGCATGTAAGATATGCAGAAATACATTTTATTGCGTTATTAATTCAGGCAATACAAAATTTTAAAGAAGCATATTATAATCGTACAGGAATGAAGTTTATAGAACTTCTACTGGAGAAGTTATGTACGAGTTTCCGGCGTTTTAAAAATACAACACTACGAATCCAAAAATGATAAGCGAAAACAAAATTTATTATATGTTTCTTTTGTACATAAAACCAATAATAAGAGCATAATTTAGTGAACAAATTATCGTATTTTACAGTCCAGTATAAATGCTTAAACCCCGGTTTCGGTAACGTGTGTCAATAAATAAGGGTATTGTTCCATTTCTGCATTCATTTTAATGAATTGTATTTAAAACAAGAGCTGGAGCTTATATTTCGCTACTAATAAATAATAATTTTAGCCTACAAATCCCACATGTAGTCCCTGCGATCGAAATCGGGTTGCTTTGGTCAGAAGCGAGCAGTTTAAGCACTATGCTATCCCACCAAAATTAAGATTCTTATGGCGGAAAAATCTAGCGCTGTATTTCTGTCCCTTTTGTATTACTGTATTAACACAATTTTAAATTTATTTTGACTCTGTAATTTAGTATCTCCGAAATATAAATAAAAAAGAGAGATTTTTGGTATACAATTTGCTTCGGTAGCAGGAAATTTATAAGAAACAAGCACTGTGAACTTTACACTAGTAACACAACTTCACTTATCTTATTTAACTCTTGGGGACCGGTTTCAAAGCAAACATCTGCTTTATCCTCAGCCATTCAGCTTGACACTCACCCACTAACTGACGGACTGACCTTGACCACTACCGGAGTTTGAAGGATAGCTCCTTATCTAACTGCCATCTATCGGGGACAACACAAACTTATTGATGATGTCTATAGGAGGGATATCAAAATTCATTACGCGATCCTTATTTTTCAAAATAAATATCTTCTCCCAAACCATTAAATCTATCGGTTCCTTCAATTGTTTCAATAATTTAACTTCTGGATTTACTTCATGATTATATGACCAAAAATGATCAGCTACTGCCGATTTCTCGGTCTGTTTATATTTAATATTTCTAAAATGTTCTTTCGCTCTGGTTTCTAAATTACGCTTGGTTCTACCAATATAGATCTTATCGCATTCTAAACAGTTAACTTGATAAATACCAGATTTTTTGTTGTCTGAAATTTTGTCTTTTTTAGAAAACTGTAGCAAATTCTTTATACTGTAATTATTATGAGGTGCTAGTATTATACCCACTTCTTTGAAAAATTTTTGGAACTTTTTATTTGCCCACGGATGATAAGTAAATTTTTTGAAAATATAGTCCTCTTTTACTTTTTTAAGAGTGGAAACATCATTAACATTTTTTTGATATTTAAATTTTTCCATTCTTCTGATGATAAAATCTTTATTAAAGCCGTTAATTAAAGCAGTGTTTACAATATGTTTATATTCCGCATTAAATTCTTCTTCATTTAGAGGTATGTTTATCAATCTGTAAATCAAACTATTAAAAACAGCAAATTTGTGTGACATAGGGTTAAAACTTTTATTTTTGATATAATTATCCGTGTGAGTTGACTTTCTATAGATGCCAAAACTTAATTTATTGTTATTTTTCATTATTTTTAGATCTAGAAAGGGGATGTAGCCATTGTTTTCAATTTCTATTGTGAACTTGATAGCTTTATCCTGTGAATTTAGAATATTTAAAGCCTCATCTATATATCTTTCAGGAACTATGGCAAAAATGTCATCTACGTATCTATACCATATTTTAAAAATTGAAGGAAAAGATTTAGTGACTTCTATTTCAAAAAAACTCATAAATAGATCAGCAAGAAAGGGTGAAAGGGGACTACCCATGGCTACTCCTGAAATTTGTTGAAAAACATTTCCATTGAAAGTAAAGAAATTTTGATCTAAACACAGATTTGTAAGTTTCATAAAATCTTCTATTGACTCCTTATCCAAATCATTAGAGCTCAACCATTTTCTTAAAAACGTTAGAAGTTTTTCCTTGGGAATACTGGGAAATAGGGCAATTACGTCAAAGGAAAACAAGCCTATCATTTTTTGACAATACTATATTGCTGATCTTGTTTACTAACTCAAATGAGTTTTTTATACTTAAGCTGTTAAATCTATCAAGGATAAGGAGTCAATAGAAGATTTTATGAAACTTACAAATCTGTGTTTAGATCAAAATTTCTTTACTTTCAATGGAAATGTTTTTCAACAAATTTCAGGAGTAGCCATGGGTAGTCCCCTTTCACCCTTTCTTGCTGATCTATTTATGAGTTTTTTTGAAATAGAAGTCACTAAATCTTTTCCTTCAATTTTTAAAATATGGTATAGATACGTAGATGACATTTTTGCCATAGTTCCTGAAAGATATATAGATGAGGCTTTAAATATTCTAAATTCACAGGATAAAGCTATCAAGTTCACAATAGAAATTGAAAACAATGGCTACATCCCCTTTCTAGATCTAAAAATAATGAAAAATAACAATAAATTAAGTTTTGGCATCTATAGAAAGTCAACTCACACGGATAATTATATCAAAAATAAAAGTTTTAACCCTATGTCACACAAATTTGCTGTTTTTAATAGTTTGATTTACAGATTGATAAACATACCTCTAAATGAAGAAGAATTTAATGCGGAATATAAACATATTGTAAACACTGCTTTAATTAACGGCTTTAATAAAGATTTTATCATCAGAAGAATGGAAAAATTTAAATATCAAAAAAATGTTAATGATGTTTCCACTCTTAAAAAAGTAAAAGAGGACTATATTTTCAAAAAATTTACTTATCATCCGTGGGCAAATAAAAAGTTCCAAAAAATTTTCAAAGAAGTGGGTATAATACTAGCACCTCATAATAATTACAGTATAAAGAATTTGCTACAGTTTTCTAAAAAAGACAAAATTTCAGACAACAAAAAATCTGGTATTTATCAAGTTAACTGTTTAGAATGCGATAAGATCTATATTGGTAGAACCAAGCGTAATTTAGAAACCAGAGCGAAAGAACATTTTAGAAATATTAAATATAAACAGACCGAGAAATCGGCAGTAGCTGATCATTTTTGGTCATATAATCATGAAGTAAATCCAGAAGTTAAATTATTGAAACAATTGAAGGAACCGATAGATTTAATGGTTTGGGAGAAGATATTTATTTTGAAAAATAAGGATCGCGTAATGAATTTTGATATCCCTCCTATAGACATCATCAATAAGTTTGTGTTGTCCCCGATAGATGGCAGTTAGATAAGGAGCTATCCTTCAAACTCCGGTAGTGGTCAAGGTCAGTCCGTCAGTTAGTGGGTGAGTGTCAAGCTGAATGGCTGAGGATAAAGCAGATGTTTGCTTTGAAACCGGTCCCCAAGAGTTAAATAAGATAAGTGAAGTTGTGTTACTAGTGTTTAGTTATTATTTATAACCTAGTTTACTTCACTGTCAGCAGCTTCAGTTTTTTACATAACTGTGAACTTGTTTGCTCTTCGCTCTTTTTAGTTTCCAAGCAAAAATATATAGCAAAATATCTTCCCATTATGTGAATAATTTGCAAGAGGTGTTTTTTTATTTTTTATTTTTATTTATTATTTTTTTTTGGCAATTCGATTCAATAAAATAAATAGAGCGAAGAATAAACCAGTTTACGGTACTTTTACTTTATATCTCAAGCTTCAGAGATGCACAGCCCTGAAACCTAGAATTAAGAGACTGCGGACAGAAATTGAGGAAATTAACTATAGAAAAATACTGTAAATTTTGCAAGGAAGGTAGTTATTCTCGGGAGATAATAGAGTAAATTAAAGGCAATATACAGTCATTACGTGATAGGACCTTAAAGTATTCAGAATACGTAGATATCATTAACATTATTTTGCATTAAATGACTTGTTTCCACTCGCCTTTTCATATATTCATAAGAAAGTCTCCGCTGGTTCTATTATTCGCTTTAAGATTTAAGTACACATTTACATATTTTATATTTGCTCTAAGAAGCATATAATAGCTTAAAGCGATAGTTAAGTGTTTAAAAACTATGGATTTGAAATCCACACCCCTTAAAAAGCTTCAATAAGAACAAAATTATCAAAAAGCGTTAATCCATAAACCGTCAAAGAAGTACATTTTTACTTAAACGAGATCTGCATTACCTTGTAAGATTTATTTATATTAAATGGTAGAGCCGGACTGAAAAATTCAATGCCATAGCCGGGATTTGCACCACGGACATTCTGGTCTCCGCCCAGCCGCTCTAAGCCATCGAGCTACTATGGCCAACGTGCCAACATGAGATTAAATTCTCCAACTGACTCGTGTTTTTCCCGGTAAACCACTAGGAGTTGTCATAAACACGTGAGACAACTACCTTAATGTGGACTTATCATGCCGGGGCTTTATGCTTCGGACCTCTATTAGATACAATTAACGGAAATTAATTGTTCTTTCACACTAGCCGTGTGTAAGACGCACTATGAAAGGGTAGAGCCAGACTGAAAAACTCAATGCCATAGCCGGAATTTGCACCACGGATCTTCTGGTATCCGCCCAGCCGCGCTAAACCATTGAGCTACTATGGCCAGCGTGCCAACATGACACTGAATTTTTCAGTCTGGCTCTGCCCTTTTATAGTGCATCCTACACACGGATAATGTGAAATAACAATTAATTTCCATTAATTGCACCTAATAGTGGTCCGAACTATAAAGCCCAGGCATTAAAGTACTTACAGCATAGTAACTCGCCTTTAAGGTAGTCGTCGCATGTGCTTAGGAGAACTCCTAGTGGTTTACTGGGAAAACACGAGTCAATTGGATGATTTAATGTCATGATGGCACTTTGGCCATGGTAGCTCAATGGTTTAGAGCAGCTGGACGGAGACCAGAAGATCAAGTGGTTCAAATCCCGGCTATGGCATTGAATTTTTCAGTCTGGCTCTACATTTTCATAGTGCCTCCTACAGACGGCTAGTGTGAAAGAACAATTTCCATTTATTTCCATTGTTTAGAGTTTACCAGTTACACAAAATAATTTCATAATGAAGAATAATTCTCATTTCGCAAAACTTTCAAAATAAAAGTTTATCTAACATATCTTAAGTGTATTCTATTTCAATCAAAATTTTAGAGCCCTTTTTGAGAGTAAAAAGGTGCATAAAAGAGGCAATTAGCTAGTTTGGAGTCGGAGGACTTTCTAGACCTCTGTATGGCATTTTTGCAAGATTCTAAACTTGAATAGCAATTTTAAATCACGCTAACTAAGCTAGGCGGCACAGACATATATAACTTTACTAAAATTCTATTTTTATTCAGGACCCCAAAACATGCATTCCCGTTGAAATATAGGTACTATCAAATATTCGTGTGGAATGTAATATTTTCTCCATTTACTAGGTACGTAATAAAGAACAGGAGAATGGTTTATTTTTCTGCTCGAAATGCACTATACAGCTTTTCTATTATGTGGGCTAATTACGCCGTCCATTCGCCACAGTTCAATTCCGAGACCCACGATTTCGACAGGATATTTCGACTTCGAAAGGCGTATAAGCTAAAGTGGTTTAACTAAGTCGATTCTTTGAAACCTATAGTACTTTGAATCAAATATTCTTTCTCTTCCCTTACCTGAATAGGTTCGAGGGAAATTCGATGCTGGTTTCTCGGTAAAGCTTGCAAGCACCGTTCCCATTTGCAGTTCATTATCATTTGGCCAACTTTACGGAATTAGTGTTCTTAGAACACGACTCACGCTCTTTAGTTCTTGTTACCAGAATCCCCGTGCCCTTTCCGTAATAATATTTACAGTCCTGCTCATTACAAGCAATGGTTTCTTTGCCCACACAATTCCCCTTTGTGTTATCTCCATATTAACGCGTTTCATTATATGACTGCTTCAACACAGGCAAACATGCTCACAATGATTATAACCGTTAAAAGTAATTTACTTGTTGATATGTTTGGGTGGTTCTGTACTCTAAATTAGCCACAAATGAACGAAACATTAAAATGTACCTTTTAATAAACTGTAATATTCAGAAATTGCATAGCATACCACGAAGACCATTAAGAACACTAGGAGGTAGTGTAGAAGATGAAAATTTCAGTTTAATGGGTATGTAAGGGTTACGAGAAATAAGATGGGCCAAGTTTAATATTTCGAAAATACTCTAAAATATTCTCCTGAAGAAGTCTTGGAAAACCAAGCTAGAGTTTTTCTTTAAACTTCCAAATGGACTGCCACCAAACCGTAACATCGACTCAGTAACTATTGAAGTTCTATCACTTATACGAGGGGGGACCCAAAACAAACCGGACTCCGAGGGCGCTGCCACTCGTAGACGTTTTGCAGGGTTCTCACGATAGATGGTGTTAGTAGAGATCTTCATGAAACAGCTGTGCAGACGGCGTCAGAGTAGAGCTGAACGTGCAAGTGTGGTATTGTATTTCTCTGACTGTTGACGGGTTACCTCTGCGAAGTCGGTATGGCAACTTTAAAAGAACAAAGAGTGTGTGTGAAATTTTGTTTACTACTTAAAAAAAACTGCAACGGAGACACACCAAATGCTTCAGAAAGCTTTCCAGGAGGACGCTATGAGCCGCACACAGGTTTTCGAGTGGTTTGGGCGATTTAAACGTGGTGAGATGTGTGTTGAAGACCAAGCTCGTTCTGGACGCCCTTCAACATCGCGAAATGAGGAGAACATTGAAAAGGTCCGCCAAAAGATCAACGAGAATCGTCGCCAAACGATCGACCAAAATTCAGCAGCAACAGGAATCAGTTGGTGCTCGTACCAGCGCATTTTGAGAGAGGATTTGCACATGAGACGTGTTGCTACTAAATTTGTTCCGCGCCTTCTCACACAGGAGCAAAAACAATCCGCATTAATGTGTATCAGGACTTGAAAACAGAGATTGCACGTGATGCAAACTCCTTGAACAAAGTCATTATAGAGGATGAGAGTTGGTGTAACGGGTATGACCCAGAAACCAAGCAAGCGTAAAGCCATTGGAGGACTCCCAACTCTCCCGGACCAAAAAAGGCAAGGCAAGTGAGGTCAAATGTGACGACGATGATCATTGTCTTTTTTGATGTTCGTGAAATTGTGCATAGGGAATTCGTACACCCTGGCCAGACTGTTAACCAGCACTTTTACTTGGATGCTTTAAGGCGTCTGCGAGAGGATGTGGGGAGGAAACGCCCCGAACTTTGGCCATCAGGTGACTAGTTTCTGTATCACGACAACGCTCCAGCACACACGGCCTTACGACTGACCCACTATTTGGCATCTCAGAGGTGGTCTGTCGTTCCCCACGCTAAGTATTCGCCGGACCTAGCCCCATGCGACCTTTTCCTATTTCCACGAATGAAAAAAAGAAAACGCTAAAAGGGGAGCGTTATGACGATGTGGAGGCGGTAAAAACAGCTTCGCCAAGGACACTGGACAATATCAAACTTGAAGAGTTCCAAACATGCTTCCAACAGTGGGAAAAGAGATTTGACAATTGCATCGCATGCAATGGAGATTATTTTCAAGGTGACTGAAATAATCATCTGAAAAAAGTTCATCAATAAAGTTTTTATAACAACAATCCGGTTTCTTTTGGGTCCCCCTCGTACACTAAAAGCTCTCGTTCCAATACTAAATAGGCAATTGAATGGTTTACTGATATACATAAGGTATTTGATATTGTTAATCATTCTCTATCACTGCAGAGATTATCTTTTGTTGAGCACCCTGTAGGCCGATCTGAGTTCGAGGTAGAAGCATACTTATTTGTTTCATAAAGCAGTTATATTTCCATCCATAAATTACTGTTCTTTACTGTTCTTTAATCTGGATTTATAAGTATGGCTATCTTATAGTTTGGTGATGTTAAGATCATCAAATTCAGCAACATTACTAGCAGTCCGATTTAGGTATTTGTGATTTTATTTTATTAATTGAACCTCTTCTATATTTTCAATGTACAAGCTTCTCAGTTCCGCCATACGTTCTTATTTATATACCTGGTTTATTATTATGAGGACTGTTCAGTAAAGAATGATCATAATTTTTACGGTCTTAATTTTTCGCACTTTAAATTCAATAGTATTATATTCTGTTAGCTCAATGTGTAACAAACACGCCGCAGTAGTTTCATTGTTGGTACTCCAGGTTCCCGCCTGTGACAACCAGGCAAGTTCAGACATGTTCAGTATCGTCTACCACTGCAATGGAGGAAACACGCGAAGAACAATACGCGGCTTTGAAATTCTGCTTTCGTCTCAACAAACCTTCAGCTGAGGCCTATACACTGTTACAGGAGGCCTATGGAGAGTCTGTTCTTCCCTACAGCACAGCTCGAAGGTGCTTTCATATGTTTAAAGAGGGGAGACAATCAATTTCAAAGGAAGGTGGACCCGGTGCTCCAGTTACTGCTCTTACGGAGGAAAAAAAAACATCAACACTGCTACAGCCATTGTAAGAGAGGATCCACGAATTACCTTACGATCACTTTCTGAAGTACTGAAAATTTAATTTGGGTGCCACCCACAGGTTGGTGACAGAAACTTTATACATGAGACGGGTTTGTGCGCGACGGGTTCCAAGACTGTTGATTCCCGAACAAAAGGACATTCGCATGCAGGTCTGCATGCAGTTAAAGTTGATGTTAGAGGAAGATCCGGAGATTCCTTTAAACGTAATCACTGCTGATGAAACTTGGCCACATCATTTTGATCCTGAGAGCAAACGGCAAAGCTAAGTGTGGAAATCTCCAGCAGCAACCCCCCCCCCCCCCAAAAAAAAAAGTGGTTGCTACTGCTGGGAAAATTATGGTCATTTCTTTCTTTGATATTCATGGAATGGTTTATCAGCATGTTGTGCCTGCACACAAATCAGTAGCTTGACAATACCACAGGAAAACATAGCAAGTCCATATCAGGCGCAAAAGACCACATTTCCGTGAAGCAGGCTAGATGCTGCAGCACGATAGTGCGTGCCTGCATATTGCCAATGTTGTTGCTGAATATCTTGCAAAAATCAACGTGAAGTACATCCTTCATTCTCCCTATAGTCCGGATTTAGCCCGAAGGCTGCAGAGGCGATTTTGAAGGATCTCTCAAAAATGGTTTCCAGCATGTCCTTGAAGACTGGCAGAAAAGCTAGGACAAGTGCATCGCATTCAGGGGATACTATTTAGAGAAGGACCATCAAAATTATGATGATGAATAAAGGTACGTTGTCAAAAAATGTGATCATTCATTATTGAACAGCCCTCGTACTACAAGTTATCACCAAATGGGACATCGATTTATTGGTCCAGTGTGGAGCACACTGTGTAACATTATCGTGCTTTTGAAGTCTCGCTGATCTTCCTATAGTTATTAGCCCTGAGTTCTATAATGTAACTTAAGCATGAGAATACGACGTTTGATTTAGTTTAGTTAATTTAAGTTTAAATTAACTAAATTAAACTCAGTTAATTATTTGGATGTAATTTCTAAGAACTATCACAAATAGTAGCACGGAAGACATTCCCTTATTGAAGCCTTCACTATCTAGTAAAGCACGAAATAGTATAACGCCAATACATTACTGATAACTACATGATAAGGTGTCAAGATATAGGAGCTCTGAACAACGCCATCCATTTCATCAAATATGCAAATGCATCTATAAACTTAAAGAATATCTGAAACAAAAATTCTGAAGCACATTTAATTGTGATTGCTGAATCAACGAAAAGACCAACTCATGACTTTTACTGAATGATTAAGGAAACAAAAAAAGAATAAAGAACATCTAAACAAGAAAAAGGTAAACTTTTAAAAATCTACTGCAGAAAGAGTAAGAATGGGACAGAGAAGGATAAAAGCCTCGAAAATTGTAAGGAATGAAAATAAAGAAATAAATGCAAGGAAAAAAAACAAAGAAGAGATTGCATGCCAGGATGTAACGAAAGATTCATATGGAAGGGAAAAAAGGAACAAAAAAAAAAAAAAAGAAAGAAATACAGAGAGTAAAGAGAGAAAAGAAAAAACAAAGAGAAAGTTGGTTTTTGTTTGCCAGTTCTAGTTTGGCCATTTGTAATTAAATTTCACTGAGCCCCATGGCAGAATAAGAAGAGATACAAGGTATTAAGTAAGGTGGGTGACGAAGCTGTTAGCAACATTGTAACTATACCTTCAATTGGAGTTTGACAAGTCACGTGCGGAAAACAAAACAAAAACACAGCACGTTCCAATGTTGGTAATCTCGCCGCTCCTTTGGGGTGTGCGACTTTTTTTATTTAAGGTCTTTAGAGTCTGGTAGCCCCATCACGCGCTAAACGCCAGGGTTGGGATGGACGTGACCAAAAATCAAAGCGCCCGTACTTCATTTCTCTGAGATTTGTTACTGTAGATGCCCACGGACTCTATATGCCATTAACACAGGTGGCTAAACAAACGTTACTGAAATTTGCTTGGAAATTACTCGGTTAGTAATAAATCGAAAAGAAAAGATAGTGTATAGTACAAAACCTGACATTAACATACGGTCTAGTGCTCATCCTAACTAGTTTAAAGTTGCTCCTTCATTTCTATGGAGTTGAGGCATTCTCATAGTGAAAATTAATTACGCCACAACGTATTGAAGCGGTGAGGAATTCCAGGAACCCTAAACCGAGATATGATGTGCTATTAAAGTCTGGAAACTCCTGGAAACGATGTTTAATTAAATAAGGTCAGCAAGTATTAAACTTAATTAAAATAGGAATTAAAAAGGTATGCTGCTCCTCTATTTAGCAATAGAGCTGTAACTATTTTAAAGCAAATAATGTACGAACTTCCTTTTTAAAATACAAAAATGAAGTGTAAAGTTGAACATTCTAATAAACATGATACTAATAAATATGTAATATAATGGGATATTGATATAAATAATAACAATAAAATACTAATAAACATTACATTCAATAAACCTTTAAATCTGTCAGTTTCTGAAGATAATAGATTCTATGCCTTCCTGCTGTCTTGGCAGTTTCAATCAATAATGATCCACAAAAAGGAAATGGTTAGTATTGTCACCGGTCACATTATTTTGTTGGACTTGCGACTAGCCAATGCGTCGGCAGCAAAGAAACAGGCACAGTGCCACAAGTAGTAGCCGGCGCGTGGGCGAGAACTGAACGCTTGCTGAGAGAGAGAGAGATAGAGAGAAAGAGAGAGAGATAGTTCTGTCTTTCTCTCGATGCGACGCGAAAGGCCTTGAAACGTCGTAGGCTATCTACAACAATACTTGGAGGTTTAAAAGCCTGCAGTGTTACAGTTGCGAGTCACCTTCGCAGACTGCCCCATCTTCAGCCTCCGAGGCCGAAGGATAGAGTGGATTAACTCCGTCCAGTACCTAGTGGTAAAATTGGACAGAGGTCTAACTTTTCGCCAGGACTTCATAGACCTGTTTGCAAGAGTGCAGGGAGCAATTGCTTACTTGTACGCCAGTTGGTCTGAAGTTGTACCTTTTCCGAGCGCTGGTAATTCCGGTGATGCTATATGCCTGCGAGATCTGGGACATGGCCGCAGATAGCTGGCTGGCATGGCTTTAACGTGCACGAAATAGAGGACTTAAGTCTATATATTCTCTGGGTCGTTATTTTCATACCAGGCTGCTTCACGAAGCCTCAGGTCTTCCTTTCTTGGAGGACGATATTTTACCTAGACATAGAAATGCCCTTGTTAGATCATTGGGAGATTATGACCCAACTAGACGCCGTCTCAGGCTGTTCCGGGTACCCCGCATGGCTTGCTGGCACCCGAGATAACCCAGGAGCTATTCCTAACAGCAGCTAAAGCTGAGCTCCCCATAATTCTGCTAAGCTGTTTGGCACCAAAATTTTCAACCCAACACAAATTTAAAATTAGAACACCGGGTTGCAAGGTTTTGCATTCATTCCTACAACCTAAGGTACATAAAATTTGCAACCTCGGAAAAATGTCTACCTCAAAACGCACAAACCATCCTACAAAATCCCTAAAAGACTAGGTGGGCAAGCAGCAAAAAACTTCTGGCTTTATACAGTCAGCCAGCACTTGGGTCGGTCGGTCGGTTGCGGGTCAGATGCTAGTTGATTGCAGTGGAGTTGCAATTGTTAATTGTGTGTACAGCTGTGTGAACATTTGAAGTGTACCGCAGTAAATTCTTTTGTTTGTTTACGTGTGGCAGTCGTGCTTGATGACTGTAGTTTGTGTATGTTACGTCATTTCGCTTCTATAAGGGATGTACAAAACGTATTTTTACTGAATTAAAGAGCATTTTAAATTTCTGCAAACTAGACTTAATTTTACTTACCCAGAAAGTCACAATTTGTTCGATAGCTATTTTCAAGTGAAGGAAATTAGTGTTAAAAATGACTAGAAAAGGCGAGTAAATATTAATATGATGAAAGATAATACGTGTGCTTGATGTGAAATACACCAATAAAAATGGTCAATAAAAAAGAGGCGTGAGAAAGAAGATATCGGGTTATAGATTATAGTGGGATGGACGTCGAAAGAACGAGGAGGCTGATATGTCATGGGGTAAAATATGAAATTATTTGATTCAATTAAGTAGTTTTCTTTATGTATATCTTCAAGTAAAAGAAAAAAACGGGTTAAATTCCTACGACTTTCTCTAGTCGATCACTTCGTTTCAAATTATGCTGAAGAAACTTCACACTTCTATCTACTTCATGTTAATTGCTAATCTATAAACATTGATATTACATATTTACTGACAGATACAATGGTAACAAGCGAGTACAGTAGACTTTAACAGTAAAAACTTTTAAGAGCTGTCCAATAAGTCACAGATTTGAATTTCCGCTCCCTTTACATGACCAAGGAAATGAAAAATGGATGAATAATTCCCGTTTGAGAAATTTATTATAACTGGAAAATTGAAGCAAAAAACAAAAGATATGTCGAAAGAGGTCAGTCCCACAAAAGGTGTATTTACCAGTCACGAAGAGGTCATTCAGAATGAAAAGACTTCAGTGACAATTCTCAGAAAATGTAAAATTCACATTACACGAATACAACTATTTGCAACAAAAATGTCAATTATCTTAAGAAAATTACGTAAATTTTTCTTATTAATTCATGAGGTTGATATCGTAAACATTCTTCTACATCCTCAGTCATCAAACAACTTCGTCGTCAAGGATACTATCAGAAGTAACTATGTTTTTTTTCAGTATTGCGAAAATATGAAAACGAAACAAACCTAAAAACAGAATCAACTGCTGCAATTTCAAAATTCATTACGCGATGTTTATTTTTAAAATACTTTTACCCAAATCAGTAAATCAATTTAATTGTTTTAATAATTTAACTTCATGATTTATTTCATGGTTAAATGACCAACAGAGATCTGCTACGGCCGATTTATCAGTTTATTTATACTTAATGTTACGAAAATGTTCTTTAGTTCTGGTTTCTAAATTACGTTTGGTCTGTCCAATATAAACCTGATCACAATCTAAACAATTAAAGTATAAAAAAACTGATCAGTCGACCATAGTAGATAATTTTTGGTTATTTAACCATGAAGTTAAATTATTAAGACAGTTAAATAGTCAGATACGTTTAATGGTTTGGAAAAGATATTTATTTAAAAAAATAAACATCGCGAAATGAATTTTAAAATACCAGCAATTGATTATATTTTTAGGTTTGCTTCGTTTTCAGATTTTGGCAATACTGGAAAAAACACGTTGATGACGAAGTTTTTTTATGACTGAGGATGTAGACGAATGTTTACGAAATCGATCGCATTAATTAATAAGAACAATTTACATCATTTTGTTAAGATAAGTGAAGTTTTTGTTGCAAATAGTTATATTTGTGTAGTATTTATTGCATCACTTTAGCTAGCGTCACTTGTTTATGTAGGCATTTAAAATGCGTTTTTCATTTGTCATGGAAATGTTTTACCGTAAAACATTTTCACGACAAATGAAATACGCATTTTAAGCACGTAAAAATGAAGCTAGCTACAGTGAAGAAATAAATAATCATAAATAATAAATAAAACTTTTACATATTTGGTAAATTAGAACTATTTTATAGTACTTTATTATATCAAAATTTCCAAAACATTCACCGTACAAGTGGTAGTTCTAAAAGGAAGAATTTT
The DNA here is from genome assembly GCA_030765055.1 of Mantis religiosa. NCBI lineage: Eukaryota > Metazoa > Arthropoda > Insecta > Mantodea > Mantidae > Mantis > Mantis religiosa. Next base: position 53,405,808 of record CM060957.1, read on the forward strand.
TTTTACAAATACTCGTGTTGAATTCTTAAGAGATGTTAGGTTTTAATAGCAATGTTGGTATGTTTAATAGACATATAATAGACCTTTCTGTAAAAATGGAATGTATTTCCAATTGTTTCGGTATAGAACTGTTTGGTGGGCTGCAATGGATGCTTCCTTCTACTGCAATAGAGATAATGAAAACACGTATCGTGAATGTTTAATTACCGAAAATCTGGAGATAGCGACAGGAAAAGAAAACTTCTCTCTTTTTCAAATGTAGCGAATAAAGCTTGAAGAGCAAATCTCAACAATGCTGATACAGCTGGTGAGAGCGTCTGTCCTTCAACAACGTGTTTATCGGTGTGTGATCACTCAGTGGCTGCCGATAACAATCAGCGTAACGCAATGCGAGCATTTCCCAGCTAGTCCAATAAATCAAGGCAGTTGGCTGCGGAAGGCGCAAGATTACAAGGGCAGTGCTAGTTAGCGCTGTGCATGCAAGGAAACAGGACTTCCACCCCTCGAGGGCTACCGAGCTAGCCCACGCACTCCCTACTCCATAACGAATCCGCGATGTTATCAACTGCCACAACATTCCAGGGGCCAGTGCCCCTCTTCATACCGGACATGGGTGCTCCAGCGCAAATTTTTGTACACATATTTATTTTACAAATGTGCATTAAAAACACACTTGACATCTTTTATTTATTTATTTTTTTTTTTTTTTTTTTTTTTTTTTTTTTTTTTTGCAAGCCAACAGTATTCAAAGTAAAGTTTAAAAAACGGATAAATATTATGATATCACGTATTGCAAAGATTTTCAAACATATGCTATACCAACTGTATTATAAATAACAAAACACAATTTATGCTTTATGGAAGGTAATTAAAACTAAAGAAAATTCCTATGGTAAGAATAAAAGGGCTCTAGTATCAAAACTTGCCATAGACATATTCTTAAATCCAATTTGGAATACTTTACATATGCATTGGCCAGTTTTTCAAAATTGTGCTAAATCCAACATAAGCTACTACAGTTAGCTTTAAAACCTACGACAAGAATCACAATGCTACATTCAAAAGCTGTCATATACGTTCATCCTATTTAAACGCACACGATTGTCGAGTCACTTAAAATGGAAACCATCGCTTGCATTAACTCCGACAGAATCAGCAACAAGAAAATTTACAGAGAGCCATTAAAAAGAAGAACAATGATAAGACACATCTTTATTTTCTACTGGAATGGATAATGTCTGATTGTTGATGCTGCGATATGCTTTGTTTCATAGAACAAGCAATATTAAACAGCAAGAGTTTCTGGTTCCAAAAGAATGTGTCAATGTTAGCGTCAAAGTATGTCGTGTTCGACGAATTAATATTTGTAATTCAGACAACTTGCTACAAAGTTGAAAAACCCTCTGAATCCCTTGCAGCAAGAATTCAGATACTGAAGGCAGAGAGCAAAACTGTTATAATAAACGGGGAATCTGCAAAAATGTGTGATGGTACCATTTGTAAATCCTGTTCATTCTGACTAATGCACATACACGCGGGCGCGCGCGCGTACACACACGCACGCACGCACGCACGCACGCACACACACACACACACACACACACACACACACACAAGCGGGTGGACCCTTTCCAAAGGAAATATTCATTTGCGATTCTTTTGTCTTTCCAAATTGTCAGTGGAATGCAGTACTTAACCTTACTTTCTGTACGCACTTAACAGAAAATTAAAAACTCTATATAAGTGCTATTAGGCGCAAATTATACGAGTTTGTGAGTGAAGGGATATATATTCACCATTAGATAGCTGGCTATTCAAAATAAAAGAAGTGTGAAAATACAAAGAACACCATTGTCACGTCTTTAAACTTGTACCAGTAAAGTTGTAGAGGAAGTATATTATTATGACATTACTTACGTGCATTTTAAGAAAGCTGAATAACAAAGCCAGATTGATTTTTTGTCACAGATGTTTATTACTGTAATTCAATGTTTACATGATCTTTTTAAAGTATTTGCCTCTTACTTCAATGCACTTTTTATAGCGTCTCTGTCAGTCCTTGATTACGTGCTGCAGACCATTCCCTCTCAAGTCCTTGAGAATCGCCTCACTTTTTTGAGCACTGCTTTAAAGTTCTCAAATGGAACACCCCTAAGCTTTTCCTTTAGTGAGGGGTATAAGAAAAGGTCACAGGGTGCGGGATCGGAACTATAAGGTGGATGAGGTACACAGTTAATGTTGAATCGAGCCAGAAACTGCAACGACTTGATTTGCGACGTGAGGCCGTGCATTGCCATATTGAAGTGACCACCCAGTCCGAAAAAACCCTGGTCGTTTCCTTGCAATGTGCTTCCTCAGAATTGCCAATACTGACGTGTTGTATGCTGCTGTAACGGTAGGTGAGGGGTAACTGCATGTTGGTAAATCATTCCATTACAGTCCAAAAATGTGATCACCATCACTTTCTCTGCAGATGGAGCAACGTTTGCCTTTTTTGGTGTTGGAGAACCTCGCGAATTTCACACTGTGCTGGCTTGTTTTCCTTCACAATCATAATGATGCAGCCATGACTCATGACCGGTGACAATCGATTTAAAGAATGCATCCCCTCCATCAGCAAAAAGACGCAGCACCTAACGGCTTCTCTCCATTCGCACAGACTTTTGTTCGCTAGTCAACAGACGTGGCATCCAGCGATCACAAACTCGGGTCATATGGAGATGGTCTTGCATAATTGTAAACACACTGGCATATAAAATTCGCAACACTTCACTAAGGTTACGTAATGCTATACACCGATCCTCTAGGACATCACAGCAGCTGTGTTGATGTTGACTTCAGTGACAGCAGTAGCCGAAGCACCAGGCCCACCAGCTTAACACTGACAAGTCGGGCTTCTTTGAAGTCCTTGAACCACCTAAACAGTGTTGCACGAGGTAGTGCATCTTCACTGTACACTTGCTTCAGCATTTCATAAGTTTCGGTGGCATATGGTTTAAACGAAAACAGAATTTGATCGCGCTGTACTACTCCTCTTGCGTCACCTCCACTGTCTGGTATGCCAAATGTACGTAGGGTCACAAATAGAGCATTACTACCAACCTACCAATATGAGTGTGCTGCCGCCTATCGACATTATACATAAATACTCGCTCTTTTCAAATATTTATGTTACAGATACGAAACTATCACGGAAGCTACATGAAAAAATCATTCTCAGTCTTTGTTATCGACACTCGTGTTTGCCACTTACGTAAACATATGCGAATTCTATTAATTTAAGTACAGCAGAAAAAAACAGTTATGCGTACAATAGCGCTGTAGTAATTATTAAATTTTAATTATGCATATACACAGAATCGAGAGTCTCCTGAGGTTTGAATCAACACTCACAAAACGAACGCTAAAGGTGTCAGCTATACACCCACTTTATATGAGCATATTGTTCTGACTGTTTTATTTTAATTTAATTTTATTGTTTCTTTACCACGCTCTTAACTCTAGTTGATTACTTTTGATAATGGTATTATCTAATAAAAGTATCAGTGGATTTCTGTGTTACCTTTGGGTTTTAGATTTGTGTCATACACGCATTCATCTATTCTTTCAAACTATGGAGAAGGGACTAATCTCGGCAAGACCGATCGGGATGGCTCAGGCGCTATCCTCTGTGGCCCGAATTCGGGAGGCACGGGTTGGATTCCCGTAGCCGACCTAACCGACCCATGGGATTTCCCGGGTCGCTTGGCAAATGCTAGGTAGGCTGATTAGATCCCCCGAATTTCCTGTCGCTCCATTTCATGTTCACTTTCATTTCATATCATCTCTCATCTGGTGGTCTCTTTCAGGGTAGAAGTGTCGGTGGGTGTCTCGGCGGAGCATGGCAGGATGATATACTCTGAGGAAAACTACTTCCTCCTCCGGTAGGTTGTTGCCAGTCTCCGCTCCTCTGCTTGGTTTCGACACCCACGGGGAATTGGGTACCTCCGGCCAGGCTACGGCCGCCCGGAGGGGGTAGAGGGTTGTCTCATAAGTCCCGGGTACTAGCCTGCAGAGGTAGTAGAAGGTGTGCTATATCACCAGGCGGCCCCACCAAGGTTTTCGGTAGTCTTCACTGCGGGGTTGACGCGCGTAAGTGGGGTTTCTACTTCCATCCCGTCTTGACGGTGTGTTCAGCGGGAGGCTTTTTAAGAAAAGGTATTGCCCTATTGGAAGAGCCCCGGGGTATCCATCGCTCCCGAGTAGAAGGAGGCCCGGCTCCTTGAAAATGAAATGTGTAGTGTTTAACGTCCGCTTTTACTACATATGGCAACGCAGGCAATAACACTAATGATACATGAGATGAAAATGGAGCACCTGTGGAATGAGATGGCGTGGGAAACCGGAGATCCCGGAGAAAACCCGCCCCAGCACCGTGTTGTCCACCACAAATCTCACTTTGCGGTCACCTGGGATCGAACACGGGCCACCTTGATGAGAGCCAAGCGGTCTAACCACTGAGCCACGGCGTGGCCGCCCGGGTCCTTGGTCATACGGGTCCAGGACTAATGGGAGTAGAACCTCTGCGCTTAACTCTGCTGGGGATATTTCGTGATCGCCAGCCAGGGACCATTGGGGCTCGGGTCGCCTGCCTTGGAACCATTAGGGCTCGGCTGCTGGGCTCGCTGCCGTACCGCTGTGGAGAAGCGAGTTCGTTGCCCTGGTCTGTAGGGGGAAGTCTCTATCCAAGTAAACTGTAGGGACCCTGCCCTCTGTACTGTCGTGGCTCCTTGGGTCGGCCGCCCTCTGTGTCCTTCCCTCATACTTCCTCCCGGGGGTGCCCCCACTTGGGGGTATATGAACAATGGTCCCTGCATGGTGGCCTGCGTACCGAATACCCTCCGTAATGAAATCCCAATTCCAATCTTGGCAAGAAAAATTTCCCACCTCAGGTGGCCGTCATAACAGGGAACTTTCTATTAAGTTAAGTGTGTGTGTGTGTGTGCGTGCGTGTGTGTATGTACTTGGATTGTGAAAACTCTGGCAAGCTTTTTTTCCCTTCATTTTATTTTTGCAAATATTACGTTCAAGAGACCCGCGCTGAATCTGTAAATGTACTTGCTGTGAATATGACAACACACATTTTCATCTTCATCACTTCAAATAAGTTAAAAATATTTTATACCTGTAGTATATTAAAGCTGAACTGAGCGCAGTGGTTGTATGAAGGAATAGAAAGGGGGACATGTTGCCTATTTTTGTTTGTATTAACCAACAAAAGCTTATAAGCATAATGACTTGGAACAAAACCTATTTACATGATTTCCATATCTACAAAGCTTTTATTAGTATTATTATTCCTGTGCATACTTCATTAATCTCACAGGTCATATTTATAAAAGAAGAGCATTTTAAATATATTTATTTTTTTCATCCTATGATTGGATTATTCTTATACATGTGCCGCATGATAAACAGATAAGAGTGATGAAATATTTAAGCAAATATCTTCAACTACTAGATGTTTGCGCGACAGAAGATGTTGCGATAATAATCAGCAAGGCCCCATGCTATGTCCACATGGAGATCTCCATAACAGAAACAGACAAAAGAACGTGTTGACAAAGCCACAGTAATGAAAGATGTCGCCGGACTCCCCTTGTCACAAAGTCCTTTAAGAAATTGCAGTCCGTGTTTGTTATTCTGCTTCCTTGTTTAAGCAAGATGCTGTCTTTAATCTTCATATCTTTACCGTGGGGTATCACAGCAAGTTCCGCGTCATAGTTTGTTCTTTTTATTTTCGTTTTATGTTCACCTGTTACACAAAGGGTAAAACTGATGGCATGTAATCTTTTTAACTCCAAATGAAACGAAGCATATAAACACTGAGAGAGAAATCCCCTCTTTCAAAGAAAGATTATTTTGTTTGGCTCATAAAAAGCGAGGCGTTTTAAGCTTAGTAGAGAAAATTTTTTGCCCCTCTACAGCATTTTCAGACCTCTACGGAAGTACTATTAAATTACCACATAGGATAAAGGGAACACGTGATCTCTCGTATCGTCCAAGTGGCCGCTGCCAGACATGTGAGTTTGTCTCTAAGTAAGATATTTAAGACAACTTTTATTGTACTTGTGTATTCACTTTGTAAAACGTTCTTCTGAACTGCTCATCTATGCGATTTTTACAGCCTTGGAGCTAAAAAAATAACGGATGGAGTAATATTTGGAGAATATATACTGCACACACTGTCTTAAAGCCTAAAGCTCGAAGTTAAGCACAGACGCTTTCATAAATATTGATTTAATCTATTGAGGCCGAGATTATATTCAACGGAAATGACATTTTGAAACAGAACCACTGGAAGCTCTTTTTAGTTGGTATGGACCAGTAATTTGATTAAATAAAATACTAAATCACTGGTCTCATAATCTAAGAGCAGTGCGCCCGCCTCGGTAGCGTGAGGGTAGAGTGTCTGCCTTACGTTCAAGAGGTCCCGGTCAGGGTGAGTTACCTGGATAAGGATTTTTCCTGGGTTTTCCCTTATCCTGAAAGACGAATGTCGGGTAACTCTAAGCTCTATGGACCCTGGGCTCAATTGAGCATCATTTCACCCATTCCATTCATCGTCCGATATGACAACGTTGGAGGACGTAAATTAAAAAAAAAAAAAAAAAGGAGCAGTGCTACGTAAGACCTTAAACTTTCCTGGCAGAAAATATACTTAAGTTGTTCTCGGGAGCAAGTCAGGTGAAAAGACGATTAAAAATCGACGTTTCGGGAGTGTGCATCTCTCCAATCATCAGGATATTTATTAAATGTTATAGCCACAAATGAATCACTGGATATAACACAACTATAAACAAAGGCAAAACACTATCAAAATGGGTATTACTGAACAAAAGACTATTTTCAGTAAAATAAATGCCACGTCAGGAGATGGCGTGAGTATAGAAAATTAACAGTGACAGAGAAACTTAACTACTTAACTTGACTATGCAGTGGTTTATTTTTTGGATGATGGTGGTGAAGATGGTATTCTCGCCGTTGGTGAAGTTCTTGCAGAATTATTTTTCACCACGGTTGCTCTCGAGCGATGATCTCTGCACCCAGGATCGAGGTATTGGAACGGAGAAATAACCTTTTGGGATAATGAAATAATTACTCTTCATTCGATTTATTTTCTTTGCAAACTGAAGTTTTAATTATAACAAATTATTCTGAAATTATTGTGGACACTTTACAAAATAATTCTTCTTTTAGTCGATACAATTCAGTTTTCAATTAAAATTATTGAATCAACCTTCTCCTATACTTTACAAATAATTGTAAAGTTGTCCATTCTTAAAGAATACCTGATGCATTAGATATTTAATATACTCCCGGACACATGCAAACCTTGAATGCTAAATGCATTAAAAAATCTGCAAGATTTTGGACAGACACTTATGTACACATGTCCATATTCACCGATGGTTACATGCAGAAGAATTTTTATATTACGCTGCTGCTCATTTGTTTAGCACACCAAGAAGGTAGTCTGCTAGTCGTCTGCTTAAAGGAAAGTTAATACAAGCAATAGTATTTTGGAAGGGCTCCTTATGTGTGTGCCCGCCTCGGTAGCGTGGTGGTAGAGTGTCTGCCTCACGTTCAAGAGATCCCGAGTTCGAATCTTGGTCAGGGTGAGTTACCTGGATAAGGTTTTTCCCGGGGTTTTCCCTTATTCCGAAATACGAATGTCGGGTAACTCTAAGCTCTATGTATCCTGGGCTCGTTTGAACATCATTTCGCCCATTCAATTCATCGTCCGATATGACTTGGAGGACGTAAAATTACAACAACAACAACAAAGCTCCTTATGTAGCCTGTCTGGTAATATTTTTCTTTTTTACTTCATGGATATCTTGAATGTTGCATCCAAACCATCACACCAAAACACAAACTAGCAGATGCCACAAGAACATAAATTATCCGGTACAATTATCAAGCTGTATTGATCTGTGCTTCTTCAGTCGACGGATTTCCATTTGAAGGAGCATTCGTTTAATGCAACCTGAGAAGTCTGGGCTGGCTGGTCGTTTTGATAACGACCATAAAGCCAACTTTCGGGAAACGACAATCTTGGAAAATGAAACAGTTACTGGGAGAGGAGAATTAAGGAAGCTTTGGCCATTTCCTCCGATAGGAGCACGCTTAATTGTGATGCTGGATTTCAGTTCAGCTCCTCTTGGAAACCTGCCTTAAAAATGTAAATCCGTCAACTTAAGTCGAACAGATCAATACAGCTTGATAATCAAGTTAAGTATTTACGTTTCTTTGTTCGAATAAATTTCCTATGCTCACGCCATCTCCTCACCTGGAATTTAATTAACTGAAAACAGTCTTTTGTTCACAAATACGAATTTTAATAGTGTTCTGTCTTTGTTTATGTTTGTGTTATATCCAGAGATTCATTTGCGGTTATAATATTTAATAAATAACCTGATTATCGGAGAGATGGGCACACCCGAAACGTCGATTTCCAATCGTCTTCTCAAGTGGCTTGCTTCCCGATAAAAGCTTTAACAGCAGTGCTACCTGCCTACTGTCAAGAGTAATAATTAATGATGGGATCTCTTAATTTAAAATCTCTAATCATTACATCACACTCCGAAGTTACCAGCGTAGAGCATGTTATGAAGTGTACTATTTTAAACCTAGCATTTAGGCAGCTTTCATACCTAATCGGCGAACGACACCAGAAAATATGGTAGATCAGTTCTAAGTAGATTCCTTGTTCCTTCTGTAACATTATTCTCCTGGGGAAATTTTCTCACTACTTCGTGATATCTGTGTATTGAGTACAACGTGAGAAAGAAGCTGAAAGGCTTCAGCTGAACAATTGTGACCATTTACTTACTCTTTAAACCGAGTAGTATTATTCCACCATATACGACAGTATCATTATTGTGTAAACGGATTTGTATTGTTTAGGACACTTTTTCATCAAGCTCTTTCTCTTAAGTTGCCATCAGCTAAAGGGATCGTCCTAAGTGCAGGCGTTTTGTGTTTATTTGGAGACAAGGTGGAAGAGTTAGGTGTCCGTATGTATGTTTCCTCGTGGAATGCAAATTTGTGTCACCACAATTTTTCTCGATGAATACTGTATTCACAGCAAAAAGGCATTTCGTATTCAATTTTCAAAAATCCATAAAAATGCACCAAATTATGCATAAGAACAATAGCGGTTTAAACAAAACTGGTTCACTTTTTATGTTGTAACTTCAAAGCCTTTTCAAGCAATCTCGTGAAGGTGAAAGAGTAGAAAGGATAGGCTGCACTGTACTGCACTTATATAAAAATACATTTGAGATGCTAGTAAAGAACTGATTTATGGGATCTTCCACAAAATAAAGGTTATTGTATAAGTGCTTTTAAGTAACTAAGAAATGGGTTTTGGCTTAAAATAATCAAGATAAATCTGCTATAAAAGTCGTTCCATGTCCTGGTCCTGGATTATCACGTCGTAATTGAAAATGCAGTGAAAAATCTCCATTTTTGCAGAGTTGTTTTAGGTACTAGTGAAGAATAACGCTTCTAGGAGTTTTAATGTTGGCAGGATCTTGTCGTTTTCTGCTATTTTACTTGACAGTAAACAATAGTTACTCTTTAAGCATATATTATCTTCCGTTTCATCAACAAAAATGTAAAGAGGAAAAGGAGCATTTGATTTTATAATAGCCTTTGTTTTGAACGGCTTATGTTTAACTTCTTCCTTAACATAGGAACCAAAATTTGCTAAATATCAACTGCTTCCTTTTTTGGGTGTTCACATGTCAGCATTTGCCCTTTATTTCGTGACTAATCGCAAGGGCTATGTACGTTCTCAGTGGTATACTGTTGTCAAATAACACATGGCAAATTATTTAATTTTGGTAAAATGCCTTGAGAGAGGCCAAACCTTTCCTGTAAAGAAAAGTTCGCAATGTCCATTTCTTTGAAACACTCAGTTATGCCTGTAAGGACGATTTTGAAGCAACAGAACCATATTCATCAAGATGTGTTTATAGATTTATCTATTTTTTGTCAAATTAAGACAAATTTTCTCAAAATTTCCATTCATTCAATAGATTAAAAAAAAAAACACTTAGCATTGCAGCCCCAGTAGCTGTAATATAATATTCGTGAAATACCCTCAAGCTCTTCCTGCAGTTGTAGGTTACAAGGAGACATGTGATAAGCTATTTCATTCCCTTTTTACAAGTAGCTGGGCTGGAGGAAGCAATATCTTACTATTTGCATGGTATCGTAATAACACATCGAAACATATACAAGAAAAGTACTTTTCCATACGTTAATCTTACATGTAACAGGCAAACAATTAATTGAATGTTAAAGCGGAATGGAAGACAACCCATTTGGCGAAGTATGAGGTGTGATGAATGGCGAAGAGGCGCGGCTGGACCAAGCCTTCCTCTTCATCTCGAGTGTCGATGGCCCGCGGGTTTGGTCCACCAGACACGTGCAACTACCCACGCGATATCAACCAATCGATGTGATAATGGCATTGTGTACAGTCGACTTGATGCAGATTAGAGGGTGTGTCTAATGCCATTGTCATACAAAAACCTCTCCTGCTTTCCATGTTTTTGTTTCCGACTGAGGGTAATAAAATCAGCATAACAGACCACAAACACAAGGTCTGAATGCTGGCATAAGAAACGAAACATGTGACTGTTTAAGGAATCTCATCAAGGGACTCCGTGTTTTAAAATGGTTCAAAATGGATTGTTTAATGATACTGACAATTTCGGAGTAGTATTCTAATGATGAATTAATACAGGCAAATATAATCTTGAACGAGAAAAAGATTATTGATTTATGAGTTACTGAAGAGACGTAAACTCTTTTATTTTGGTATTCTGTTTCAATAATAACCCCTTTTCTCACGCTCTCTCACTCTCTCTGTCTACTTCATATTCAGGAGTTACAGAGTTCGAATCTTGGTCAGATTGTTTTACCTGGAGGGTGGTTTTCCGGGGTATTTCCTTATCCTGAAAGACGAATTTCGGGTAACTCTAAGTTATGTGAGTCCTGAGATAATTTGAACATAATTTCTCCCACTTCATTGATCGATCGATGTGACAACGTAAGAGGACGTAAATAAAAATACTACAAAAAGTCAAATAGAGCATAGAGCATGACATATATGGGAGAGAGAATTTCGCTTATAAAGTTATAAAACAACTTACTAAGGATGAAAGAGATGTAGCAAGAACGGAACTGATAAGAAAAGACACTTGGATAAAGCATTATAAAGAATTATGGTATAAGGATGCACCACAAAATAATGAAGATGACGAGGAAGAATAAACAGAAGGAACGGTCGATTTAATAGATTAGGAAGAGCTAAATGATAAATTGAAACTGATGGAAAATAGAAAGGCACCTGGAGAAGATAAGATAAATGTAGAGCTTTTAAATAACGGAGGAATGTCATTACATTTCATGAAAAATGTTGGATAACAGGAAAAATTCCAGAGAGATGGAAAGTGGAAGAAGTGATATCACTGTTTAAATAAGGTGACAGAAGACAATGCAAGAATTACAGGGGTATTAACTTTCTGAGTTCAATCTATAAATCGTATGCTAGAATAATAAATAAAAGAGTGAAAATAACAGCTGAATCCCTGTTAGGTGAAGAACAAAGTGGTTTCAGGAAAAGAAGATCGACAACAGATAATATTTTTATATTGCAGCAGATACTGGAGAAAAGGAGAGAACATAATCTGCAGACACATATAGCATTTATAGATTTCCAGAAGGCTTTTGATAAAGTAGTCCGAGAAAAGTTGTGGATCATAATGCAAGAACAAGGCTACCCAAGACATTTGGTAAAGGTGGCGAAAAGTTTATACGAGGACACTAAAATAATTTTAAGATTCAAGACAGAGAAAGAAGAAATTTTAACTAACAAAGGAGTCAGACAAGGGTGCCCAACGTTACCGACACTTTTTAACATCTATGTTAATAAAATAATCCAAAATGGGTGACAAAATATTGACGTAGGCATAAAAGTAGCCCAAGGAAATATTTTAAATATTTTATTATATGCAGATGACGTAGTAATTATACAGGAAATAGAAGATGATCTACAACGTTCAATACAGCACCTTAACCAAATATGCAAAAGTTTTAATATTTAAATATCAATAGAAAAGTAAAAAATAATGGTAAACTGGGGCAAAATACCAGTAAGGTCGAAAATAGTCGTTAATGACAAAGAATTGGAACAAGTATCGTCCTTCAATTATTTAGGGTGTGAAATCAGCAATGAGAAAGATAAAGATACGAACAAAAAATTAATGAACTTTCAAACAATTTGTGGAACAATTCACGAAACCCTAAAGAATAAAACAAGATCTGAAACAAGAATAACATTTTATAACATCATGACGGTCCCAACGTTACTTTGTGGATGTGAAAACTGGGTACCTACACAAAGAACCATCAGCAGAATACAAAGTTGCGAAATGAGATTCTTGAGAAGAACAAAAGGATGTACAAGAGAAGATAGAGTCAGAAATGAAAATATAAGAAATGAATTACAAGTGGAAGCTATCACCTCAAGAATGGATAGGTACAGAAGAAGATGGTTTGAACATGTTGGAAGAATGGAAGATACAAGACTGCTAAAAGTAGTTTTCCAATATAGTCCTAAAGGAAAGAGGGACATAGTGAGGCCGAGTAAAAGATGGAAGGAGACACTGTGAAGACGGAACAGGCAAGAGCCTAATCCATGAAGTGAAGAAGAAGAAGAAAAAGAAGAAGAAAATCTCTATCACTGTCAGGAGGGAATAAATGTTACGTATTTGCACAGAAATGTGTGTTACATATACTTCACTACATTATTAAGAATTACAATTTTATACAAAATCATTCATTTACGCGCATTGATGCAGAGTAATATTGGTTATGGACTCACCTCCATTTAATTTATCCTGTATTCTGAACTGGAACCAAATAAAGTACTCAGTTATTTACTCGGTAGATATATGACGCCACAGTACCCAACCGTCTGCAGCACTGTGAGTGCATGGAGGCTTATACTTCACCTTTATTCGTTTGGAAGTGAGGGTAATCGCGTTTTCACAGGCACTGCCGTGATTGCGATTCCGTGTTTGCGTAAGAACGAATGATTTTGGGATTCAGATGCATACTTCGATTGTTGGCTTTATTCGCTGAATCGCAAGTGGCGTACGTGGAAGTTACAAGTGGCGAGTCATAGTTTCCATTTATAGTCAAAAACTTATTATTGCGCTCAATTAAAATTGAATCCGCCCAGAGCTTGGGTTGTTTATTCTATAGACAAATGCTGTTGCATTATCTGACTCTCAACACACTGTTCTACTATTTACACAAAAGCCTTTCTATCTATCTGCTTATTTTTAATGTACTTAAAGCTTCATTAGACAATTTACATATTTTTTATGTGTACAAATCGTCTAAAGTGACAGTAAGGTACTTTTTAAAATGAGGATCACATTGTGTTTATGTTTGTAATTCAGTCCTCCTTGAATAACTGGTGAATCACAGCGACGTATCATAAACCTTCGAAATGGTGTTAACTACTAAATGCTTTATTCGTCGGAAGTTTTGTGCTTCAGAGAGATATACATTTACATTACATATATAATTTTACCGCGCAAAATTTGGTGTCATCAATAGCATCCCTGATTGAGCGAGTTCACCTAGCGGCTTGCGATCGTATTAGATGTGTTGACAGCAGCTTTGAGGCTTCCATCTACCGGCAGGTAAATATACTATTTGCGAAGTGGGTCTGCCTACGTAATATAAAGGTGCGTAATATCGCCTGGTAGGTAGATACGATAACTGTTTATAAAAAACTATATACTGCAATCCAGTGCACTGCAAAGCTAATTATGCAACCATAAAAGTATACCGTGAAGAATATACGAAATAAGTCAATGAACACTTATTTCACAATGAAAATCTCTTTTTCTGTTACAGTAGACATATATGCATATTGTAAACCTGTCACATAAAATAGAAATACTTCAATTTGATCTCAATTCTTTTCTATCACTCACAGTTTCCTCACAATGTAACGTCATTGCATACCAGAAAATTATCAGAATATGTTCTAGGAATGTAAAATAAATTAGTGTTACAATATTTATAAAGCTTTTATCCAAGTCTAAACAAGAAAATATCTCTAGTACATAGTCCTATGTGTCCATTTTATTATATTTTATTTTTCTCTTCCCCGTAGACACGGGCTATATTGCGAGAAGGCATGCTTGAGGTCTTTCTCTCATAACATTATTTATTGCGTCTAGATTGGGACCGGTCACTTTAAAGCGCCCTGTGTCTTTCTTTATGTAACTGATCCTATATCTTGGAAATGTTTGATGCACCTATTGGTTTTAAAAGACTAAGGATACCAACATTACAGAAAATTTAATCAAGCTTGAGAATGACAAAAAGTTTATATCGTATATTGATAAAGTGTAAGACGTTTACGTTGCAAACCAAAGTATATCAATTTGACGGTACCTGGACACTTGACAGCATAACGCTCCGAGGGACTTCTCTGAATGCTAGATAGCCTTACATAAACTCCTCTATGCAACGGTATATGTCGATCCAATTCTAGCATTCAACCATGAAGATGCGGTGGTCTGTGTTCAGATCCAGGGGAAGCTGGTTGTATTAGTTACAAGCTCAACCACACTGAAAGCGCTATAATTTGCGTACTGTTTCGCAAAAATTACCGCATCTCCTCCTTAGAAGGCACTATGAATGTGTGTATGTGTGTATGTGTGTATGTGTGTGTGGTTAACATCCTATCTTAAAAACAAGTGAATCTTTCATAAATATTGTCACCCAATTATCGGAAAGCACGACCAACGACAGCTGAATAAGGGGCCCGAGGCATCCGGGCCACACCCACCCATTTATCTCAGTCACTAACTGAGGGGATGATTAGGGAAGTGTCACTTGTCGCTGGCCGCCTCTTCCCCCTTCCCCTGCCGTCTGGAACCTTCGCGGTGATTCACTGAAACGAGAGGCTTCGAGAAACAGTGATATCCCTATAAGGGGGGCTACAGTGAGTGAGTCAGTCAGTTCTTGGCGAGCAGCGAAGCAGCGCCGTGCTAGTGTACGGACGAGAAGACTGTGTACGTGCATCGGAAGACTGTGCGTAACTGTGAGCGTGCAGTGGAACTGTAACGGACGAACTGGTGAAAAGTAATTGTGTGCATTACGTAATTCTGTGTAATTGGCAAGTGTTCAACTGTAAGTTGGTGGAAATAAAGAACATTTTGAGATTGTGCAATTGGACTTTTAATTTCACGAACCCACAAAGTCACAATATTTTAGGAGCATATACCACTCAGATATTCAAAAATAACAAAACATTTCCTACTTTAAGTTAGTTCGGGGTGGGTGAATTTTGTAGAAATTATTGTTTTGCATCCTTCTAATTTGTTATTAAAAGACTGTTTCCTCTGAGTTTTTCTTTGCCCATAGTAGCACATGCACATAAATCTACACAATCTTTTTGCACAGCATCCTCCAAATGAGTCCTTTAGCGGAGATCTATCAAATGCTTGAGCAGAATTCAATAGTTACTGTAATTAAGGTATGCTGTACAGAAAGTATGAGCGAGCGACATCCAGAAATAAGTAAAATAAAACTAAATTCATTTTGAACAGTGTGACTCGAAAGGTTATACATTTTTCTCAGAATCTGGAAGCGACATTAAGTTTTTATTTATCGACTCTTTTTAACTTTGGCTCTCAGCGTTGCATTCTAAATGGGGTGTCAAACGTCCATTAATTTTGCTGAGAGGCCTCTTTATCAAGCTTGTGGTTCTTTAACGTACAGTTAATCTACGTCACGGGACCTCAGGTATTTCACTTCCGTAGATACCTATGTTAGGGATTTTTACGTTAAGAAAATATTGCCTCTCAACCGGGTTTGAACCCACGACCTCATTTAGCCCCTAAACTACGAGGACGACTTATTCTTCTCAGATTTTTACGTATTTTGAAAGAAATATTATATTATTGTGAATTATATTACAATTTAAGAAACAAACACAGACAACACTAGAAGGTTGGAAAGATAGAATTAAACTGTAAAATACAATTTCATAGCCGTAATTTAAACCACGGATTTTCGGCTTAACTCTCGTTACTCAGAATAACTGCTCTACCATTGAAGCATGCCAGCACAGCATTAACTTCCCCATTACTTATGTTTGATTCAGCAATAGTGGTTAAGTATCAAGACCGGAACCTTGACGAAATTCTAAGACGCCGTCTGGGCATGTTATCTGTAAAAGAAATTAAGAATATAGTTAGTAAAATTTCTTGCCCATGGTTACTCTGTTCTCAGAAGCACAGCACGGTAAGGTACAGATTTCCGTTTCAAATATCGGCTATGCCATTGATTTTTTCCAGGTCTTTTATCTTCCTAAACTACTGTTCGCCAACGCAAAGAAAGTCACTGGCGGGAATGGGTCACCTTACACAAGATCCTTACAAGGAAAATGAATTTGTGTGACAGAGGTCGGGGTTAAGCAGGAACTAGAACTGTTAAAAAAATTTAAAAAGTTGCATCCTCTTCTTTCAGTACATTAAAACCGAGACGATTTAGTCATGTGATAGAAGGCATCAGAATGCTTCTGAATGGGCTGTAACTGAACATACCCAAGTATCATAAACCACTACCGGTAAGGTAGCGAACAGTGTCTGTCCTGAGCCTCATTCACCTGGAACGTTCTTTGCTGTGGCAAACTGTATATGGATTTGAAAGTTGGCTTTTTTTTTTTTTTTTAAAGAGCACAGGTTTACTGATTACTTTTCCTCTAACTTGAGGGAATAATTTTGGTGGGATTATGATGCAATGATCTCTGCCTTTAAGCAGGATTATTTGGGATGATGGTGTTTGCAGATTCATTTCTCACCGTTGGCGACGACCTTGAAGAAATCTGGAGGATTGTCATACAACTCTAGATAATTAGGCGCGTCAGTAATTGTTGAGTGATAAGATCTTTTTATTTTCCAGGATCGCGGTTACGGGGCTGATAAAGATAATATTAATATTTTTAAAGTCCCGTAGGAGAGGGGATCCGTCGCCTCAGCTGCTGTGGTGCGAGCGTTGGTGACCCTTAGCACTCGTGGTACCTCTGATGTTACTAGAGGAACCTCGGGCCGAACTGCCGAGTCCCTCCCTGTGGGGAGTTGTTCGGATTGGGTTGGACTCGTGGTAGCAGTGTGTTCCCGACACCCACGGGGAATTGGGTACCTCCGGCCAGGAGGGAGTAGCGGGTTGCCTTATAAGTCCGGGGTACTAGCCTGCAGAGCTAGTAGAAGTTGCGCTAGATAACCAGGTGGCCCCACCGAGGTTTTCCGGTAGTCTTCCCTGCGGGGTTGACGCGCGTAAGTGGCGTGTCTACTTCCATCCCGTCTTGACGTTGTTGTCAACGGGGGGGGGGGCTTTTTAGGAAATCAGGTATAGCCCTATGGCAGGACCCCCGGAGTTATCCATCGCTCCCAGGTTGAAGGAGGCCAGGGTCCAAGCACCTAAAGGTCTTGGACTAATTGGGTAGAACCTCTGAAGCTAACTAATCCATCTTTAAATAATGAATAACACTTTTCTTGTTCAAAGTTGGAAATTTAATTCCTCATAAACAATTTTAAATTATTTGAAAAAATTACAATTATTATTAATATAGTATTTTTACAACCAGCGGTAGGTTCCAAGGTGAACTATATCTGTTCTTGCGCACACACTACTTATGCATCTTTAATGTATACACAAAATTGTTTCTGCACACAGAAACTTAATTTTGATGTCGGTTTTACTAAATTCCTCCAAGCATGCATAAATAACAGAAATTTTATTCCTTCATTAAGTCTTTATCGACATCAACTTTGTCACCTAAGTAATCCCCCTAAGATTATACAGGGTGTCTCTAAAGTCACTACACATTTCAATTAAAACGAAATATTTTGTTTCTTTTCTTTTCAGATACTGGTATCTTAGTGTAAGATGTTTAGCACAGAAGGACGGGTTGTCATTGTTTGTGCACACGTACGTGGATTGTCATATGGAGCCGCCAGAGCGGAATTTACCCGTAAATTCCACAAACCAGCATCACCAAGGGCACACATTCGTCTGCTTGTGAACAAATTTAAGCCTACCGGTAGTGTGTGTGATGAGACACGTCCTGGATGACCACAGGTCTTGGCAGAAACAGTGCAGCAGGTTCAAATTGCCAGTGATAGGAGTCCGAAGGCTCAATTCGACGCCTCAGTAGGGAATTGAACGTACCTCGCAACATAGTTTGGAAAATTCTACATTTCACTCTACGCAAACGTCCGTATTACATTCAAGTTCTGCATCATCTTGAGGACGAGGATTTCGCCTGTCGTCGGGCAATGTGTTTTGACCTCCTGGAATGTGTAAAGAGTGAGAATTTAATTGATAACATTTTACTCTCCGATGAAGCCACTTTCCATGTTTGTGGACATATGAAGAACTACATGAGGTATCGGAGTACGAATGTGATTCACCGAAAGTCATTGTTTGGTTGGGTATGACAAACGCAAAACTGGATGGCCCATTTTTCTTTGCCGAAAGGTCAATAACAGGTAATATCTACCTCAACATTTTAGAACTGCCCCTTGAACCGCAGCTTCAAGAGCATGGCATACTGGATACAGTTGTGTTTCAACAAGATGGTGCGCCTCCACATTTTGCAAGCATCGTCCGTGATTACCTGAACAGAAGTTTTCCAGGGAGATGGATAGGCAGAGGCTCACCTCGGCTGTGGGCTTCCCGTTCACCGGACCTTACTCCTTTAGGCTTTTTTGCATGGGAGTACATCAAATCTAAAGTGTACACTAGCAAAATGAATGGTCTGCCTGAGTTACGGAATCGTATCAGGGAAGCAACAGGTCCAATTACGGTTGACATGTTACAGTCTACATTTCGTTCCACTACTAAAAGATGGCATGTGTGTTTTGAGCTAGATGGAGGTCATGTAGAATTGCAGTAGAATATGTGTAACACTTCAAAATAATATTGATTTTTCAATCACTGTCTTCCTTCATTGAAATGGATAATGACTTTAGAGACATCCTGTATACACTTGAGATGGTGCTTTTTACAATCTTGGAAGCACTTCTGAAGCTCTTTTTCCAATCTTGGAAGCACCTGTGCCGTTTGTTTTCTCTCCGGCACCTTTTTACTTGCCCTTCCGGTTCGAGGGCACTGCTGTCACGTTGATTTGGTTTTCCGCCGTTACTCTTTGGGGGCGCTGCGGTGCCCGAGGCTTCTTGGGTGGCTCCCTCAAACCGACAGAGTGGTGTGTGCCTGGCTCGCGTCGTGGCTGTGTCTCTGGTTAAGTGCTCCATGTTCGGGTTTCCCGATACTCTCTTTGGGTTTTCATGCTTTGCCTTTTGGTGAGCCTTGTTGTTTTATGGGGCTCTTTCCTTCAGTTCGGGACCAGAAGTTGATTGTTACTTTATGTGTCTGGGTTGATCAATACCAAATGTAGCTGGAAGTAAATACTATATGAAGATAGGACAGAAGTTTATTGTTATTGTATGTTTATGTACTGGTGAGCGCAAAGTGAAGCAAGAAAATAAATTCAAATTAAAGTTTGATAAAAGCTTTATGGTTTAAATTAATTTTCATGACCCTGGGATGGCCCGCACACACTTCTGAAGCTCCTTTGTCATTATGATGTTCAGCCCCTTCACAATTCTGCTTTTACCTCATAGTTAGTTGCAAAATGACATTCTTTCTTAGTTCTCTTCAGCGTCAGAAATATTAAGAAGCCACAGTCCAACCAAAATTTTCTTCAAGGTGGTGCCACAACGTGGTGCATCATCATAATATCTTCATACAACGCATGAGCATCAAAATAACGCTTCAGGATTGCTTCCCAATCTGGGACTTCAAGATAATCCACTCGGAGATCATCTAATCATAATATCCCAGTAAAGTATTGCTACAAGCTTTATATTTTGAGATAAAAAGTGTACGAAAAAGCTTCTAGGAAGAAACGTCAATGTTCTGTTCTGCTTCATTATTTCCATCCTAAAAATTTGCTAGAAAGATCATAAATAAACTTAGGAGCATCTGTAGCACGTACAGCTGAGAGCGACTGCAAATTAAATACACTCTACTAAATTAAGAGCTGTGAAGCTTTAAACGGTTATTTAATTCAAATCCCCTACATTAGTAATTATATTTCAATGGCTAAATAAAATATTAATGTGCAAATTTGGCCATTAGGCTAACCCAGACCAGATGGAAGCACAGCATTTGTTTCGCATGTACTTAATAACTTGGAGCATTATTTATGTGACATTAATGGCATAGCGTTGCAATATCGTGTCCAATTGAGAGTGAAACACTCACTCAACTAATGGAAAACTAAATGGTACTTATGCTGAAGTATATAGTTACTACTGACACAATAAAAATAAAGCAAAACCTATTGCTTCTGCAGTAAATTATTCTTATATGAGTTTGCTTTTAATGTGTTTGAGTGCATTATAATTTACTTTACATTTATACACGCCCTGTTTAGCTACGACCTCGCACCTCTGTGCAGTGATTTGAATTTATATTCATCGGGGAAATTAAAATCTCTATTCCCCCAAAGTTACTCTGCTAAATACATGACACATTATCTCAGAAACTGCTTCAAAGTGTTGGTTTAATACTTTCGTGTGTGAATGGATAAGTACTGATTTTTTAACTTAGAATTATATATTGAGGGCGATCATCTGAGTTTTCCACCCTAAATCAAACCAGCCCTCGAATGCCGGGTCATGTGAAGGGACTTTAATGCTGTTACACGATTACCAAAGGGCTTTCGGAACACAAATCAACTTTGACAAATCCCAGCTACTAACACTGAACGACTGGCCAATGGAAAACACTCTGTTTACCCGCAGTAGGGCGCTAAAAATCTAACGGCTGACCTTCACCTGAAAGCTGGAAGACCTAATTGAGAGGAATTGGACGCGAATCGTTAATACCTGCATTTACCTCATGCAATCCCAGTTAAAAAAGAAACTTAAATCTTGTTAAAAAAATTTGGCATGTGAACACGTTTGTTTTAGCCAAAATATAGTACGCAGCGCAGGTAATACCAATGCACCAAAAATACTCTCAGCGTTTGGAACGGGCAATCCGTTATTATATTTGGTGGAATCAGTTCTACAAAGTAGCTCGAGCTCAGTTACGCCGGAAAAAAACTGAAGGAGGTTGGAATCTAACAGATGTGTACGTGAAGTGCACAGCGCTATCATTGCGTTCTGTGTTGGGAGCAATCAACGGACAGGGAAGTAGTCAGGACATGGAGTTTTGTCATCGCCTGACGTCCTCAGATATGACCACACCTTCTGCATTTCGACAGTTAGTAAAGGACTATCAGCATCTATTACCCTTGATTACTTGTTAAAGGAGTATTTGTCAGCAATTGCTGCAAAATATCCAAATACTACATGGGATCACATATGGAAATTTTTTTCGAAATACCTACGTTCCACTTGATTGGAAGGTATCCGTGTACTTCTTTGTGAATGAACTAACCCCACGGAATTAATGAAATATAAACATAATTTAGCAACAGTCCCATGGTTAAAAGTTGTGGAAAAGTGGACACGCAGATACACAGAACTGTCACCTGCAAAAATGTATCTGAGATGTGGAAATGGACTAAAAATAAAATCGGCGTGCTTGTTGGAAGTAGGGTGGAATATACGACAGTGTCAGTAATTCTGTCCTGGAATATTAAGAAAGGCAACACTGCATGGGCTCAAATGCGGTTGATAATGGCTTTCTACCATTATTGCCTGAGTGCCGTTTATCTTAACTTTTTGGCATACAGAAAGTGACTCAGAGCAGAGCGATACAAAATGCGCAGATTTCATGAGGTGTGGACAGAGTTTTTTTTTTTTTTTTTTTTTTTTTTTTTTTTTTTAATTTTCCTCCTCCAACGTTAAGTCATATCGGACGATGAATGGAGTGGGTGAAATGATGCTCAAATGAGCCCGCGGCCCATGGAGCATAGAGTTACCCGACATTTGTCTATCAGAATAAAGGAAATCCCCGGAAAAAAGAGTATCCAGGGAACCCACCCTGACCGAGTTTCGAACTCGGGACCTCTTGAACGTGAGGCAGACATGCTACCACCATGCTACCGAGGCGGGCGTGGACCGAGTTAAATGATCAGCTGGATCTCATTTGCTAACTTTCTCGCGGGTGTGCACGCAGTTTCTTTCTAAAATGTTGCAACAAAATTTAACTAAACATCATTGCATACCCACTCTACCTTTCCCCTTTGTGATACTGATTGTTTACTTAGAAGGAAAAACTCTGATCAGAATATATACATAAACAATGTTAAAAACTTATTTGTGTTTGTTTTTGTTTTTTCGGCATTTATTTTGTAAAAAATAAATAAAAACAGAGTTAAGCGATCTGAAAAAACTGCTACGTCTTCAAAGCACAATCAGAAATGGAAGGAATAGCTTACCAAGGGCAAATAATATGTTTACTGCCTGTGTAGTATGTGGTCAGCGTTGTGACTTCCATACCTGATGGGCCCAGATTCGATGTCTGACGGGGCGGCGGATTTCTAATTTAATTATCATTTTATACCCTCTGCAGGAAGTGTTAATGTGGTTGTAAAGTTATATTTCTTATGAAAATCTGCAAAAAGCAACAGATATAACTACTGTAATCCAGTTAGTTGTTTGTAAGGTCAAAGCCCAAGGTACGAGCACCGTAGTTAAAGCTAGCCAAACAAATGAAACCGTACAAGATATAAACAAATAATGTTTTAACAGAAAATGCCAGTAAAAGTGGAAATTCGCTTAGAACTGAATAGGTTAAATGAAACAGTAAACTGTGTACAAGGGAGGGGCTCAGAAAAATAATCCCTGGAAATGATATTTCGCTTAACATTCATTTGAAAATAACGTGTGCTTTGCTCCAGTACGCCCATGTGCAAAACTGTAAATAAAAACACCAATATCTACATTTTATTAAAGAAACTTATTCCTCTTTCCAAGTGATAGTGATTTCTGTACATTTCAGCATTACATAAGCTTTGGAATTTTGAAATTCTTATGCTGGATTAACAGAAATATCTGCCAGCCTTATCTTAAAAGTAAAAAAAAGAAAAAAAGTGTGTATTCAACAAAGGCGCGTAGCGAGAACAGAAAAAGAAACTAGTGTTTTTATTTGAATAGTCTACCATAAATCTAAATTAAGTTGTATTCACCGCTACCTAAGAAACCGACCACAAAATGGATATTAATTACTAGTACATTTAGCACAGAAAAGTACTGCGTCCTTCGCTGCCAAAACAAGGCAACATTATTAAAGCTGCTAGCAGCAGAAATAGATGGGAACGTTCCTAAATTTGCATTACCAGATCTTTCTCATTTGCCGCAGAATAAATTATAATTCTGAAAGGTAATAAAACGTGCATGCTGCAACAAACAATTCCAACTGTTGTTTACAGTTATGTCATTAAAATTACAAATGGCTGTCCCCTTATTAACAATGTCGACATATCTCAAAATAGCAAGGCCACTCATTCATTTACTGCTGACAGAAATAATTAGTGTTTCCTGCATAATTATTTAAAATGTAACCAAAGCTGAATTGTTGAACTGTTCTTTATGTGAGTTTATAATATTTAGTCCATGAAGGTTACAAATTGTAGACCTCAATTTGTAAATGTATTTACTTTCTCCACCTGTTAGAGCATTCTCCTAAATGATAAAGGAGAGGCTTCTCTTTTATAAGATTTACCTCCAGCAAAATAAAGATAATAATAATTCTAAATAAGAGTATAAACCACTTTTTAAATTCCACCTTACCTATCATAACACCAGAAATAAGTTTACTCCAACCATTTATTTATTCATTTATTATTCATTCATTCATTCACTCATTTATTTTACTGATCGATCAGCAGCACAATGCTCTACAGATCACAGTGGAAAGAAGGTTAGAGAACAATAACACTCAGGGGCAGGCTAACAGGCCACCCCCTAACTACATTTAGTTAGAACACCAATAATACACTGAGGAATTACGTCAATATTGGAGATGTAGGACACACATCAAGCACTAGAATCACTGGAATCAGATGTATCACTCAGAAGCAGGTCCTGTGGTAGTCTCCTCTTTAAGTATAAGGGCGGACGCTGATGTTATAATGCATAGCTCCTGCAACTTCTTGCAGCGTGGAAAAGAAACGACGGGCGATCCTGCGAATGTAGTCGTGAAGTTTTAACAGTCCTAGTTCATGATGGAGCTGCTGATTACGAATGAACGAATGAACCATGGAGCGTTGGTAGTGGTGCGCATGAAGCGATTCTGTATAACTTGAAGACGACGCAGATGGCAAGTGTGTGCGGCCCCCCACACTTGGCAGGCATATGTAATTAGCGGACGAACAAGTGACTTGTAGAGTAAAAATGAAGACTGTAGGCCGAGGCTCGAACGGCGATGTAACAGAGGTGAGAATTTCGAAAGCCGCCCGGAGGCCAGTGATATGAGACGATCGCTGTGAGCACGCCAGGTTAGTCGAGAGTTCAAAAGCACCTAAGGTGTTTAACGGGAGATGTAGTGGGAAGCCAAGGGACATTGTTTCTATAGAGACAACGGAAGAAGCGGAAAATATCGGCGAAGGGTGAAGATTTCAGCCTCGGTTTGCTGAGGGTTCAAAGAGATCCGCCAAGTGCTGAACCAATGAGTTAAGGGATCTAAAGATATCTGTAGTACTTGTTGTACGTCCTGGAGATTAACATGAAGAACTATGTAGTACTGTGTCATCAGCGTAAAGTGCTAAAGAAGTCGGAGCCATTTAGGAATATCAGAAATGTAGATATTAGAGTTGGGCCCAATATGGATCCTTGTGGGACACCTGCGGTAGTATTAAGTGATGATGAAAGCATTCCACCAATGCGTACTGAAAAACTGCGGTCGTTGAGAAAACTGTGGATTAAATGCAATACATAATTAGGGAGATCAATGCGTTAGAGCTTAAGCAGCAAACCATCATTCCAAACCCTGTCGAACGCCTGTGCCAGTCAAGGAAAACAACCGTGGTATACTGATGGGCCCCGAAGCCGTGGAAAATTCACTGAGTTAATCGTAAATGCTGATGGACGGTGGATCAACCAAAATCTAGGATAGGTATTTCTGGAAAAATACCTCTTTGGTGTGACCAAAGAGGACTTTATCAAAAATGATTCTTTTAAAATAAATTAATATGGAAGATAAACAGAGATAGAGACAACAATATGCAAAGGATATAAATATTTTTATGTTTATGCCCGTTTAACTTGTTATATTTTATATTCAGTTTGGGTTCAAAACCTTTTACAACCTTTTTAACAGGGCGTAAAAATAATGGTTGCCACA
Source organism: Mantis religiosa (assembly GCA_030765055.1). Lineage (NCBI taxonomy): Eukaryota > Metazoa > Arthropoda > Insecta > Mantodea > Mantidae > Mantis > Mantis religiosa. The sequence continues at coordinate 53,431,257 of CM060957.1, forward strand.
TTATATTCCATTTTACTTCTAACAAAACTGCATTAAAGCTTTGAAATCGCAAAGCTAATGATTTTTAATTTTACTACTAACAGCTCTGAAATTAACAAAAACACAAAAATGTGGAAGATATTTCTGCATGTGGTCTAGGTAAGGTAAACTTTTTAAATTAAAATAAGTAGTTAAAAAGTTGAAACAAATCTGAATAATTATGAAATCTGTTTGAGGGAACTGGCTATTAATATAATTTTGTGCAGACGAGATTAAGTACACCACAGATGGTTTTCAAATATCCATACATAACCTCAAAACCTTTTTTAAAAAAGGACTTATTTATTACCTCACATACTTGAAATTATTGCTGAGGATTACAAATAAGCCCTGTTTATTAATTACATTAATACACATTTATTTTAATAAGGGTGTTCTGACACAAAGTTAGTGTAGTATTAATGTAAAACTTTTCTGTATACCTATACAAGGTTATAGTTAGTTACAGCTGCACACTGCAAGGCGAGACTAAAAGGAGTTCGTGGTTTTTCATATATTTTCAATTAATAAAGTAAAAATAGAAGCAGTGGTATGAAGCAATTATAAATATTCTATAGTACTATTAACTTCATTACTCACAACTTCTTACTTTACCCCTAAATTTGAATTGCATACATTTGTTTCGTTTTTAGAAACTGAAAATACATTATATAAATGTAGTAATCTATTTATACGTACAAATTTAAGTTACAATATAAAGACCATTATATTATCAGTCTGCAAAGAGTTTTTCTCAAACAAATTCTCTATTCCCCTGAAAATTTATATGTTATTCCCTTAAAGCTAATCAGTCATCATCAATGGTAACTACAGAATGCTGTTCGGTCACTAGAACTTGCTTTAAACAATGGTCAAAGTGATAGTTTCGTTGAATAAACATGTTTAACATTCGTCAGAGTCACTCGGAGGCTGCAAACAGCTGGTCCTCATGCAAATCACATTATGGGGTTTGCTTAAACTAGTAAGCTCGGAAGTTCGTGTTGCGGCTGTATGTGTAAATAAGCTACCGAATGTAAATGGAAAAGCGGTGGTGGACAGCATTTTCAGTTGTTAAGAATATTAAGTTCTCTCGGTTTGGAGGAGCTATCTACTTTCTTTTGTCACTCAATGAAAGTCATGTTCCTGGCATATTTTAAAGATTTTATTTTGTAGCATAATTTTTAAATACCAAAAATCCTTGAAATTATCACTGTTGTAAAAACTGTATATAACAATTATTTCCTTGCAAAAAATAATGATATATATTTTGTAGGAATTAAACTTAGTTCAGCATGAGTGTGTGGAGTTTTGAATGGACAAATTCACTAAAATTCTTTAAATGACACTTGGTTATCATCTTTAGGGTTTTAAACTAAAAATTAATGGGAGTAAGACCTCCATAAACGTTTAGCTGGAAGTCTATTTTATTTTAACTCTAAATCGCAGTATGCAGTAACAAAAAGAGTAACACAAACTGTTTCACATCTTTCTGCTTCTATACTAGAACAGAGGTATTTATTATACGAATTTGATAGGAGATGTCTTTATTGAAAATGACCTTAGCATAGTCGGCAAACGTGATACACAAAATCCTACTACACAAACATAGGTATCGTTAAACGGCACACTATTTGAGAAATATTCATTTAATTTGTTTGCTCTTTAAATAGTCATACTTTTCTGTCAAATTGGAAGCCATTATTAATTTTCTCTCTCTCTCTCTCTCTCTCTCTCTCTCTCTCTCTCTCTCTCTCTCTCTCTCTCTCTCTCTCTCTCTCTCTC